>PVKU01000108.1:455191-744867 GCA_004027475.1 Anoura caudifer
TCTCCCTCTTCTCCCTCCCTCTCTCTCTCTCTCTCCCTCTCTCTCTTCCTCCTCTCCCTCTCCCCCCCCCCTCTCTCCTCACTATATGTGCGCATGTTCTCTCTCTCCTTCACCGCCTGGTAACACACTCAGCCCATTGGTTCGAATGCTCTCCCCTGGGAGCACTCGGCCATGTGAGTCTAGCAGCTGCTAGGTCCCACAGCTGATGGCAAGGGCTTCCAAAACACTGAGCTTTAATGGGAAGCAAAAACTCTAAATGCAGGCTTTTGTTCTGGCCTTGCTGCAGACACAGCTGGACTCTTTCCCTGGTGGGACAGACAGAGAGAAGACACAGGAGTAGCCGTCTACACCAATAAAGCACCTTTCCACTCCACAGTATCTCATGGGTGGGTCTTGGAAATGCTTTCCTGTGACCCCAGGAAAGAGCCTGATACTTATGGACAACAGAAGGTTGGATGTGCCCAAATATTTGTGCTCTCACAGTGCACACACACAGACATGTGCACACACGCACGGCTAACTTCTCACAAAGCTTGTCATTGGGCCACAGAGAATGAGACACAGCCAATGAGTGGCACCTGTCTCCCTCCCGGGAGGTACAGTCCCTGCCCCATCTCATAGGTGGTTTCTTTGCTCAGCTGAAGCCTCAGTTGAATCTGACCCTCTGCTATGTAGCTTTTTATCTAGAAAACTTAAAAATGCAAGACCTGGGAAATCAAAGGATAATAAAATAAATGGATGAATAAGAATTAAGGAAGGTGAACTTTATAATGAAAGCAAATTCGGAGAGGCAGCTATTTCTGGTAGAAAATAAAACAACGTTTTAGTAGACAGAACCACCTGGGTTTACAGCTCATGTCCACATAGCCACCTATTCGCTGTTAGACAGGTGCAAACTCTCTGATGTCCATTTTCTCTTCCACGCCATGGGGGAGATATTACCTACTTCATGTGTAGGCTGTGAAAATGACATTGGGTCACATGACATTCTAAACACTGTGCCACCAGCACGTACACCATGTAGCAAAAGTAGAGCTGCAGACGTGAGTGTGTGAAACACAGGGTTGATTCTTGCATCTTTGTGTATGAATTGTTGCATTACTTTGCATACGAGCAACTGTAAACCTGCGTCCGCCCCACGAATACGCGCTCAGCAAAAGCCACTTTGGGACTCCACCTCGACCTGAAGGATCACGTGTATCTGCATCAGGGAGTGAAGACACTGATTTGTCCAGCAGGTGAGCTGGGCAGGGAGACTAGAGATCCCCTGTACTTCCCGGGGTAGGGCACCCGGGTTGAGGATGTATTTTTTATTCTGAATCGAGTGCAGTACGACTCGGAGCCAATACTAATATCGTGTAAGCTTTTCTCCCGAATCCACATGTAACTTAAGTTGGGGTTAAATTTGCCCTCTAGTTAGGAAGACGGTCCATTATAGGAAAGAATCTTAAGTGATGTGTTGCACACATGTTAACAGCAAACAGAAGCACTGAAGGAATTTTTCCATCAGCCAGTCAGGCTTCCTGTTAGCTTTCTATTCAGTCTGAAAATTGGGATACCGCTCGTCCTGCCTGCAGGCCCAGGCTGGACTCAGAGAATCCCAAGGCACAGAAAATGCCATAAACCCTAATGGAAATAGCTGCATCTAACATAAATATGTTATTTATCTAACACAAATAATGCAAAACTCTTAGAGATCACTGGGTGTGATTTGTTATTTCCCCCTCCCAGAAGTACACAAAGGTATGTTCAAAAGTTAGACAACGGAAAACTGCAGGAATAAAGTACACAAATATCACCAATAACATTTTCCATGGGTTTCTATAAGCTTTATGTCTATTATCCCAAGCAGTATATCTTTTCTGTCACAAAGCAGTTGTATTAGATTCCGTTGTTTTTAACACACGCGTACAAATTGCAAAGTGCACTTTGGACACTAGGTGGCGGTATGTGTCCACCTAAAGTTCTGCTACTTTCCCCGAGCGAGGCCGGCCATCAAGGCTGACATCAGTTTCAACAGTTAACAGCCTCTGGTGCGGAAGGTTTCTAGGACGAGGACGTCTGCTAATAACTGGCAGCTGAACACGACCATCTCGTTAAATTCTCAGCTGCAATGACCAATCTTCAACAGCTGTCTGTGTACAACTGGAGCAAGATCGACAGCAATAAACTGGTAACTTGACCTCTAGGCTTAAAGCCCAAGCTTCACTTTCGCCTGTGTTGACATGTGGGGTAAACCTAGCAGCTGAACTTTTTCAACCGCCCAGAGTCTCTTTTTTCTAACCGTTGATAAACATTGGCATAGAATTGGAAACTTGAAAGATCCGCCCAAAGCCACGTGGGATAAACTGCAAGTGAAGTTGAAGTCCTCGGCTTCCCTTCACATAGTAAGCTAGACCACCCGTGGCATCTGCCGAGGAATAAATGAGGGCCCAAAAGATTTTTTAAAAATATATATTCCATTGACTGACTTTGCTTCAGAAATACAAAGGAGTGTCAACTGATAGCCGTATATTCACACACACTCACCGGGCCAGACTGAATGCTGTTAAACTTCAGCCCTCGTGTTTACATAACAATTTGCAATGCATTATCCTAAATACTGTCTTCATTAAAAGGAAAAATAAAAATGAAAAACAAAAAATTTAAATCAACGTAACGGGACATAAAATTACACTGAACATGTTTCTGGGTAATGACACGTGCACGTCAGAAAACAAGGCATTTAAAGCAGTGGTCTGGGGGCATTCCGAGTAAATGCTGACCTTGACCACGAACTTCTCCTGCGTCTCTGCCTCCTTCCTCCCAGCCCTGGCAGACAGCAGCTTCCTGTGCGCCTGACCGCTGACAGGCTCCCCCTGCTCACTCACACGCTAACTCAAATAGGAGGGCAAGTTGTATTCGAGAGCAGGAGGCGTTTCTGGAAAGATACCCTTAGCTGATTTCTACTCACTTTGCTTCAAAGCTGCATGTGGGATCCACAAGGTCAGAAGCCATTCCAGACAGACTCCCTGGTATACAGTAAATACCTGAGTGTCTAATTTTCTATTTGGAGAAGAAATAATGAAGAAATCATATCGAGTGTATCAAGGACAGGTGGGAGAATCCGTTCTGTCTCAAACGATGGCAATAGGAAGATGCACTGCCTAGAGGACTTAAAGTCACTAAGAAAACAGACTAAGAATCTGTCTTTATTATCACCACAAGCTGGCCATTTCATACAGTCAGTGATACCAGATGGACAGAACCTGCCCACCCCACTTTGGAATACCACTGAATAGAAGGACTCTCCCACTTAGGATTTCGCAGCAAGGAGGAGAGTTGAATTTTTGGAAAAGGGGAAAGCAAGAAGGGAAAGGAGAAAATACCATTACTTTTCTAGCCAGTATTGTCTGTCCAGGGCTTTATGTACATATGTCTTTAATCCTCAACAACAATGAAGCAAGGCCGATAACGCTGCCCTCATTTGACAGACTGGAAAGCAGACTTTGAAAAGCTGAAGAATTTATTCAGAGTCACACAGCTAGGGGCTGGTGGGGCCAGGATTCTACCAGAAGTATCATGTCCTCTACCTGTCTGGTGTTTATCCAGAGTAGTTAAGATTGTCGATGTTGGCATTTAAGAGGCACAAAGCATGGGCAAGGTACATGATGTCCCTTTGATGTCCTCAGCTGTGCTGTGGGATGACAGCTGTACCCACGGGGTAGGACAGGACCTCGGGGCACCCCTCGGATGGGGTGGGGAAGCTCTCAGCAGGCCCTGGCGCAGAGAGGGCAGCAAAGGGCACGCGGTTTTCATCCCGCAGACTTTGTCTCAGAACCGTAAAGAACTCCGTACCCCATCCACGTGTTAAAGGAGGCTGGAGTCTGCACTTAAGCTACTTCACACTTTCACCTGTAGCCCTGGCGGGCGAAGCTGACAACTCGGATGCTGAGGAGAGGGCCATGTGCAGGTTTGGAGAGGATGTCAAACTCAGGTGGAGCACACCCTCAGGTCCGTTTGCCCCACCCCCACTCCTATCTGGCAATTGCTTGACAACTTCTTAGAGATAAACAACCTCTTGTTTATTACACTCTCCTTCCTACTCTAAGGAATAAAGGGTAAGAATTTTGGATGCAGGGGTGGGTTGCAACAAGGACAAAAAGGGATGGCTTGCTTGATTTCATTCTACTCAATATCGGAGTTATTGAGAGACTGGTCCTGAGACCGCTGGCCTTTCAAGGGGGCCCAACTATTCCACCACTTGAAACACGCAAAAGTTAACAAGCACGTAAAGCCTAAATATGTCAGAATTTCTTAGCCCCTGCTGTAGTCAGTTGTGAAAAGTCATCTGAGTTTCTGAATTCTTGGCATGAAAGTACAAATCAAAGAATGCCTACTTTTTCTTACGCACGTTACGGCATTTGGCTGCTATTTAAAGGTAATAACAAACTCATTTCTTTTTCTAAATGTGGCGCCCATTATGGAGAGCTCCACCAAGTACCCAATCGTCACAACTTCATAAACCAGCCAGACAGGCCTGTTCAGGTAGGTAACAGCGTTACAAAAGGCAATGCTTTTTGTTAGTTGGTTGGTTGGTTGATTGGTTTGGCACTTGCATTATTTTAATGTGACTCCACCATCATAAATGACAATAAATGGATGTAACCACTGACATTCCCATTTGTAACATGAATTTATTCCACATTACACAGGGAGGGCCAGATCCAATCTCTTCAGTAAGTATCATTCTTAGGACAAATAACTATAATTTCTTCATAACGTAATTCTTGTGAACATAACACTTTATTTTGCAGTTCAAAGGTAGTGCAGATGAACCCTTCTCCACTGTGTTGCTGACATTGCATTGTAAATTTAGTGGCATTTTCCACATCCTCCGATTGGGCTTTTTTTATACTTGTAAATACCTGTCGGGTTAACTTCCACACAGAACAAAAACAGTGGGAATCATTTTAAAATCTACTGCATGGCTTGCGTGGTGGGAAGCTGCGTGTTAATAAAGTGAATTCAGCTTTCGCTGATCGGCTGCGTGTTCTATTCCTGCTATAATTTACCCCCCCATTGCCATCCTATGATGCACCCCTGAGCATGCGATCGAGCCAGCTGTGTAAACGTGCAAACCCAGTGCAGACCCTCCTCTCCCTTCAGGCCCGCGAGGAGGACCTGGACTATCGCAGAGTCTCCACAACAACAAAAATGTTCGCCCAACACTTGAACAAGGAATGGCAGAGAAGGAGCCTCTTCATCACATTCAGTTGGGGGGTACGCACTCCCCCAAAACAAACATCCCACTCCCTCGTCTTCCTGGCACTGTTTTCTCCCGTCACCCAACCTTACATGGACGGAAGCATTTGGAAATGTACATACCTCTGATCAGATGAAATCCTGTAGTGTGTGTGTTCTGGGTCTACCAGATTTAGGGCTGGGATATGGCATGCATAATCTTAGCAAAACTAGTCCCCTCGATAATACCAGTAGCACGGGAGTGAGAAGGAGAACGTATAGTTGAAGTTTCTCTATTCTTTTTTTAAATCCTCACCCAAGAATAAACTTTTATTGATTTTAGAGACAGAGGAAAGGAGAGGAAAGAGAGAGAAAGAGAGGGAGAGAAACATAAGTCAGTTGCCTCCCATGGGTGCCCTGATTGGGGTATGTGCCCTGAACGGGGGTCAAGCCCGCAACCTGTTGGTGCGTGGGATGTTCCAACCAACCAAGCCACCCCGCCAGGGCAGAAGCCTCTCCGTTCTTAATATCTGGTTTTGTGTTTCTCGCGGAGGTTTCATCCCTACTTTCATAATTTACTATTTCATAAGGGTTTTACAAATGCAAAGATTAAAGCTGAGAAGCAGAGAGATTCCACTTCAGGATGATAATCCCCTATTTCACACCAATAACAATTACGGGTCCAAAAATTAAGTCAAGGTACTGAAGTTCTATGGGGTGAATTACAGATAGTAACATGTAGTAATTTTCCCCATAATAAATTCCCCACATACAACCATGTATCCAAATGAACATCAGAGTGACATGCTGTACTGTGAAGGATTAGATGATATTTTAGCTTATGCCTTTATTTTTTGTCTCTTTTCTTCAGGTGATAATAGAGATCTCATTTACCATGCACGAATACTTAGACATCCCCTTTCTGAGAACATTTCTGGTATTATTGGTAAAAGAGGAAAATACCATTTATTTAAAGAGCGCCTTATTAAGCTACAATGTTTGGTAAATATCTAGACCATCTCATACGTCAATTTGTCTTTATAGCCTAAGAGAAAAGACTGCCTGCAATGTTCAATCCAAATCAGTGGGTATATGAATATTTATAAGGACATCAATATTCACAGTGTCTTACAATCATGCTCCAAGCTAAATAAAAATAAAAGTTAAATGGCCACAAATATTACAGTATAATAGGATAAGAGCTAAAAGATATGTACAAATTCATTGACATTTGTGTGTCATAGACAAAACATTGAAAAGGAAATCTACATAAAACAAAGCAGATAAATTTATCAGATGTTGATAAATTTTCAGAGACAGTATAAAAAGTACACGAAACATGGAAGAGAGGAAGAGTTTTTAAAAGTAACCACTAAGCCAATACATACAGTATAGGTTTACTACATTTACGTTACAGAAGGATGGAAACCAGACACAAACGGTTTGGTAACAGCAAGGAAAGTTCCACCCAATCGCAGGGAAGAAAGACCCGCCCTTTTGGATGAGAACACGGACTGCCACCCTCCGCCCCCGCCCCCCGCCCCCCAAACGCACAGAGGAAACTGAAAGCAATGCAAACGTCGTCTACAGCAACACAGGACAGACAGAGGTGGGAGCGTTTGGCATGTTGCATCACAGGAAGTCAATCACGATTGGCTAACGATGATGGTACCTGGCTCTGTTGCAGGTCACTGGCTTGCCTGAGAGGAGTTACGGACGGAGGGGGCACACCTGATGTGGACGCAGACCGGCCTAGTTTGCAGCTTACTTTCGGCTCTGTGGACAAGGGGCAGAGAAAGACCAACCGTTAGTGGCGCAAAGTCGGCCGTGAGGACTCCCATTTTACCTGGCCCCGCGCCCTTCCAGTGCCTCCAGCAGTCCCGCTGCCGGCTGATCACGGGCGGTGATGAACCAGTGCCCTGGCCGTGGGCTCTACCGACAACAGGGGCTTTCTCCGAAGATGAGCTCCTGGGGGTGAAGCGCAGATCACGGAAGGCCAAGGCCTGGTTCCCTTGCACGTTTCACTACCCCAATTTGGGTTCGTTTGGGAGTGATTACCGGAGCAACCACACCCCATTAGGGGAAAAAGCAAGTGACAGGACAATTTTTGGTGCTTTATGTTCAGCTTCAGTCCACAGGGCTCCTAACTTGGAAAATGTACATTTCACTCTCTCCAAATTTTACTCGTCTTCCCTCCCCGCCACCCTGAGAGCCGCCCAGAGAGCGCTCGCGCTCGCTCTCTCTCTCTCTCTCTCTCTCTCTCTCTCTCTCTCTCTGTCGCTTAGTTTCAAGTCTGTATTATTGTGCTTGAGCTGACTACTTTCACTAGCTTTGCAATGCAACTTTTCTCTCACTTACCTTAATTGTTTTAAATGTTATAACCAGCTTCTAAGACTTTTGCACTGTTTCATAACAATAGTACTTCCAAAATTAGAAGCATTGTATTAACTCTTCCTCTATTTAAGGAGCCCAAATGAGCTGCCCGGGCCATTGACAAAGATACTTTGAAGATTAGAATTTGGGGATGGAAAGAAATCACTTTATTCAAGAAACACAGAATTTAGAGTATACAGAGAATGTTGATTTTCAGGTGTATGTGAAGTTATTTGATAAAGAGAAAAAGAAGGTGTAAAAGGAAAAACCGAAGCTCTCCTTTTATGACAACCTTTTATGTTACATGTTAGTTTGGAGTTCCTGGTATATTCCAGCTTCTGTCTGAACTACACTTAACATCTCTGTTCCCAAAGACACCCTCTGAAATTACAGAGTTAGCTGTAAATGCTCACAATTTACAAATTAGGAACCTGGGTCTCTTCTTCCGTGGTCAGTGGACCTACAACGCTCGCTGCAGTGCGGATGAGACCTCGGGTTTGAGGGGCGGGGGGAGGCGGGGGCTGTTGTTGCCTTATGGTCCTGGAAAGGGCCAGGCCTGAATCCCTCCCTCGGCAGGTCACCATCCATTCACCTTCAACCCACAGACATTCCCCGAGCCCCTCTGGGAAGCAGCAGCCTGTGCCTGCAGAAGCCATGAGTGCAGAGCCGCTCTTCAGGGGAAGGAATTTTGAATTTTAGCTTTTAAGGAGAACCATCATTTTCTGAAATAAATAAATAAAATAAATGAATGAATGAATGAATGAATAAAGTGGACCTATTGCTTTAAGGAGGACAATTGACAGTACTTGTTGACAATGACACATTTGAGCTCTCAAGCAAAAATTAAAATTATGAAAAGCTTGCACCACCATTGTGAGCTTGACAGCAACTTATACTTAAAGGGCTTTTCTTATGGGATCAGTGGTGATGTTAATGAATGCACTGTGGTGGTTTTTATAAAACAAATGTGTCACCAGGTGGAAGATTTGCATGACTTAGTGAACCAATATTTCCTAAAAGCATGATGCTATAAATCATGTCGCAGTAAAAGCTCCATTTAAAGTTCAGCATAGACTGATGGGTTTTAATGTAACAGAGCATGATGGGTTCATTGATATGTAACGAACTTTTATGAAACTGCCATTTATTGACTTTTAGAAGGGTATCAAAGAAGAATATCTACAATTGTAGGACAAGGCGGCGATTAAAACTTTCCTTCCTTTTGAACTCCATGTATGTGTGAGACCAGATTTCCTCCATACATTTTAAGGAAAGCAACATATCACAGCAGACTGAATCTAAAGTGGATACGAGAACCCACGTTCCACTGAATCAGACATTCGATGTACAAAAATGTAAAACAGTGTCAATCTGCTCACCATTTTGGCATAGTTTTGTAAATCATAGTTATTTTTTATAAAAGATGTTATTTATGTTAGTATAAATAGTTTTATTTTTAATGAAAAGTTTAATTATCAATATAGTTTCCACTATAATAAATATTATCATTTCTTAACCTACATAAAGGAAAGCTTTTGGGGGGGGGTTCCCAGTGATTTTTAAGAACATAAGAAGTCCTAAGACTGAAGAGTTGGATGACTGTTGATTTATAAACTCTTGAGTTCCCAAGAGTTCTCTGAAAAATGGTAATGTTTTACACAGTTAATTTGTCAGTGGAGTATTCAAAAAAGTCAAAACAGGAAAATACCATGTTGAAAACTCCAAGGAATTGGGGAACCTCCAATTAGGAAATTTTCCCCTGGAAAAACCTCTATGGCAACGTCCAAGAAAAGCTGTTACCTACTTGTGAGACCTGAGGGAAGCCATCCAGATTCTCAAGGCACCTTTTCAACATTTATAATAAGAAGGAAGCACCAAGTTCATTCATGGGTTCTTTAATATCCATCAACAAAGCCTGCTGGGATAGTTGAAATGACCTCAGAAATACTCCTGATTGGTCATGAGCTAGTTTACCAGGGTCACTGCTGAGGTCTAAACTGCTTTCTCTCAAGGGTCCCCGGGCTCAGCGGACACCACCAGCCTCATCCTCGGCAGTCTCGCCCCTGCCTCCCAGCACTGAACTCTCTTGGAGCCCCGTACCTTCTCTTACTCCAGGGTTTTCATCCTGACACTGCGCTCTGCCTGGTGCGGTTGTCCGTTCTCCCTTCCTTCCCTGCCCTCTTTTGCTACACAGTGTGTTCCATGAGGACAGAACCTTGTCTGTCTCGTTCCTTTCTGTATTTCCCCTGAGCAACCTGCTAACTGGTTCTTGAGAAAGACTTAAAGTATTATTGAATGCATTATTTTAAGCCATAGTTTAAAGACTATAAAGTCATTGTAAAAGATAAACTATTTGTACATTTATTATTAATATAAAGAACTTCCCCTCATTTCTTTGTCTTTCCCAAGTTTCTAATAAAAAGGCAAAAATACGTTGACCTGTCTTCAATTGAATTTAACATAAGAAAAGAAAAGAAGTCGAGGGAAATAGCAGTGCCTGTTGTGGACAGTAGATGGCAGTGCAAATATTCTGGTGAGTTTACAAAGCTTCTGGAACTAGTCTCTGTAAAAGCCCAGCATAAATTAGAATTTTTAGAATTATTTTTGTAATGTCTGCCATAGCTTTTCATTGAAAGGGAAGGGGCATTCTTTGAGAACACAGTGAGCGTAGCATACCCACAAGGCCTCTCCGAAGGAAGCCAACCACTGCCAACCAGGAGCTGTCAGGGCCAGAGGGCAGAGGGTACAGCGCCTCCCCTGCAGTAAAAGACAGGAGAAGCTTGCAGGACAGTCAAACTCATGCCACTGCGTTGTCATCACATTTCCAAACCTGACTGGTTTGCTGATTTTTTTTTATGGAACCATTTTATCTTTTAAAGAATTTATTTATTTATTTTTAGGGGGGGAGGGAGGGAGAAAGAAAGGGTGAGAAACATCAATGTGCTGTTGCCTCTCATGTGTCCCCTACTGGGGACGCGGCCTGCAACCCAGGCATGTGCCCTGACTGGGAATCGAACCAGCAACACTTTGGTTCTCAGGCCAGTGCTTAATCCACTGAGCCACACTAGCCAGGATATGACTGCTTTGTTGAGAGTCAAGTAAAGTAAAGGCAACTCCTGCGTGATCTAAATTTTATGCCTGGTTAATTATTTTTCCCCAGGAGAATCAGAGAATAGTTGGAAATTAGGAATTTCTCTACTATGAATGAAAGTTACTGTCAAGCTGCATTTTCTCCCAGTATTTTCAGGATATCTGTATTAACACACAATGTTATGGACTATGCATATGTTTACTAGAAATCAAAGTTAGGTTAGCTGAATTTGCAAGTCTGATCACATAAGATCTTAACTTAAAACCCGTAAGTAGTTTCACATACAATATACACACACACACTAGTTCTGTCACCAAATTCCTTGACTCCAGACATCTCTCGTCATTTCAAACAACCATCTTGCTAGAAAAAATAATTGAAATAAGAATATACATGGTTTAGAGAAAAGCCTACAAACTACTGGACCACCGAGTCCAGCCCTGTCTTATGGAATCAGAGGCAAACGTGAGTTCTGGAGGCGGGGTCAAGTGCATCACAGGCAGACGGGCCTGTCTGGGCAGAGGTCGCCTGTCATCCCTGCCGAGTGAGCTGCTCCACCAACTGGCCTCACAGGTTTGCTGACTGAGCTACTAACTGAACCAAAGAACAACCGGCACGTAGAGTGTCGTTATGTTTTAGGGGGAAAACCCCCCACACATAACATGGTTGCTCAGGTGCTTGAGAATTAATTTTTTGACCTGTCAGACACTCAGTTGTAACCATCTCTCGGTGACAGGAGCAGAGAAATGTCATGACTGGAAAGTGGAGAAGGCATTTCTCCTTTGGGTTTACGAGGCCGGTTACATGGGACAGCATATTATCTTCCTAATTCCGTTTCCCTGAGTTTAGGATGGTAATACATTAACTGACTTTGTAAATCTGATCCCTGAATTTGAAATCCACGAGTTCAAAATCCGTAAGTGGCTTCCTGTCATTTTTAGGCAAGCCCAGCATCACTGATGTGGCCAGCTCAGCCCGTCCCTTGTCAGGCTCTCAGCCCCCCCTCCCTGGCCACAGTCCCTGGTCAGCCACTCTCCCAGGCACCCTGATGTCACAGGTCACCCTGATGTCACAGGTCATTGCCTCTCCTGGGTCCACTCCCTTCATTGTTATTTTGCTAATTTACCTAAATCTAAGTTCCTGGGTCATCAAGCTGTCCTATAACATGCCCAACAGAGAGTGAAGTGTCATTTTCTTGGGGGGCTTTTGTGACCAATTAAAATTATATTTTTGACTTTTGTGATTCATAGCAATCTCCCCCACTGGCACAGAGTCAATGCTTGATAGCTTTATATTTAAAAAATAGGTGAATAAATGAATGGATGAATCAATGAATGAATTTATGAGCACAGAGGTGGAAATAGGAAAACCCAATCTAGTTAGAGTATGGGAAGAGAGCTATACCACAGGTCAGAAACCCCCATTTATTTCTCAATGCATCTACTATTTATTAATGAGTCTGGGCAATTTGCTGGATTCCACAGCAGCCTCATTTCCATCACCTAAATAATCAGATCAGAACACCAACCCAGAGGTATACAGCTTTTTGTGAGGACAAATGCATTTTATAAATATGTTTTATAAATATATTTTAAAGGTGAACACATGGTATAAAGATATAAGAAATCATTTTAAATAAAAGATGCTCCACAGAGGTGAAAAACTTAAATTCCAGGATTCAGATTAAATGTATTTTGCCATAATCTTAGGATAGCTTTTATAATTATATTAGGTTCTGTTTTGTTTAAACTTGTATATTTAACTGTTAAATTGAACACAGTGGACCTCAGATGTGATCAGAAAACAGTGTGATTCTTTCTTCCCCCACAAATCAGTTCCAAAGTCTCAAAGTCTCTCTGATATCTCGTCTCAAGCCTCTGAACCTCTAACCACTTTCTGAGGCTAGAGATGAGAGTTGGGTTAAGGACCACAAAATTCATTTTGATCACTTCCTTTGCAAGCTCTGCTTTTGTGGTCTAGCTTTTTGCTTTGGAATGTGCGAGTAATTACCTTCTATTATTTTATAACCAGCAGTTAAAAAGACACACTTTGGTTATTTAAAATGGTTAACTCATTCCATATCCTCTTTTTCCAGTTTCTCAAGACAAATTCCAGCAGGCAGAAGTCACAACTTTGCACAGAGAAATGACAGTAGGACTGTTGGGAGTAAGACTCACAGTGCTCCCCAGAGACTCTCCAAATGAGAGTCCTGTCCTGTGTTTACTCCTAGAACGCAGAAAGGGGGAGTTAAACTCCGGAGTGTGAAACTAGTGAGTAGCCCCTAGCAACAGGATGTGGCCAAGGTTCCCTGAGGAAACAGCCAAGCACCCAGTTATAACTGGGAAGTCAGGCAGATGCCTAGAACTGTCTACTGGGGCCTGAGCTGACTGTACTGAACGACAGACTTCAGGCCATGGCTGCTGAGTCCTCAGCTGCCTCAGGCCGATGTAGAGTCAAGCAGGAAGTCAGTCAATCTCCCACGGGGAAGCCCAAA
The DNA here is from genome assembly GCA_004027475.1 of Anoura caudifer. Lineage (NCBI taxonomy): Eukaryota > Metazoa > Chordata > Mammalia > Chiroptera > Phyllostomidae > Anoura > Anoura caudifer. The sequence continues at coordinate 468,373 of PVKU01000108.1, forward strand.
TTACAGGGGGAGCCCGAAGTCTGCCAGACCGGCTTCTCGTTCCTGTTGCATAATAAGAACGAGTGGAACAGAGAACTCCGTCCCTACCGATATGCAGGCCAAAAGTGCCGCAACACCGGCAGCTGAAAACCGCCATGCTTCGGAAAGTGCAAAAGTGAATAAAGACAGGAGAATGGCTTTTCACTTTTTGTTTTTCGGTGACCATGCTCTACTCACATGATAGTAACAATAAAGCATGTCCACTTGATGAAGAAACAGCAAACTCTAAAAGGCCTTGGTACCGACATCAGTTAATTATTTTACAAGGCACCCAAAGTCAGTGACTTGAAATGACACTTGCTAAGTTTTGTTCATGGGTCAGCTGGTCGTTCTTCTAGTCTTGGCTGGGCTCGCTCATGCACCTGCGGTCAGCTGTGGGTCAGGTCAGTGTTTCTGGTCATTTGCACTGTGCTTTCTCACACATTTGGGGGTGGGCAAGGTGGAGATTGGGGACTCCTGACTCTGTTCCCTATGCATGTCATTCTCCACAGGCGGTCAAGCTTGTTCAGATGGTGGTGGATGGGCTGGAGAAGACCAGGGGGAGGCATTCACAGTCCCTTGAGGCTCAGAACTGACACTCTATCTCATTCTGTTGGTTGATGCAAGACCCAAGGCCAACCCAGGTTCAAGGGGTAGGAAACAGGCCTTACACCTTGATAAGCAGTTACGGAAGCGCATTGCAAAGGGTGTGAATGCAGGGATGGGGAGTAACTGGGACAGTTACTGCCACCACAGCATCCAAAGAAGCCAGGCCGTGGGAGAAAATGGAAGAAAGAACAGAAAGATATTTGCGGATTATGTAGCCATATCAAAGCATTTAATACTCATCAGGTTCTAGAAGGAAATCTTTCTCATCCCTGCATCGATGAATGAGCGGTAGGGAACACTCTCCACCCGCTTAGCTGCCTATCTCATGTTCGTCATGCTAGTATCGAATTTAATAGCACTTTCTCCAGGAAGCCTGTTGAATTCCCTCCCTCTTTGCCAGCCAACATATCATGTGATTGCACGGAACATTTTTCCATTGTAACGTTTATGAGAATCTGTTGTTTCATTTCTGTCCTCACTGCCAGACCGTGAGCTCCGGGAGTACCGAGGCTATTCCACCGTATTTCACCCGGCATCCCTGCACCCCCGCACCTGGCCCCTGCATGGAACAGGTGGTTCTGGGAACAAATTTGTTAGGAAATAAACACAAAAGGGAATGAATGACTGAATTAGTAGATGAATGAATGGATTGGGGTATTTATTAAAGAAAATATGTGCATTCACATATATCAATATTTTCTTACTATCCTTGCCAACATGATTTTAAATTCCAAGCAGAACATAAACATTGTGGAAGATCAAGATTACTGTTTGGTAACTGTGCATAATGCAGCAACCAAGTGTTAGAACCTGCACCTTATTCTTTCTTCAAATTTCGTAAATGCAGGCTCAAGGCAGTTTTACTAATACTCTGTGTAGCGGAGAAAACCTTGTATCGTTTTTACAATGAACTGAGCTTTTGAAGGAATCATTCAAGTCTTGGTCTTGGAAAAAAATCAGAGAGACCTTTTCAGTAAAATTAAATGGGAACAGAATACACTTTGCTATAACCCAGCTTTGTACTAAGTGTTCCTATGCGCTTTTAAATTTAATCCTCACAATGACCTATACGATGAGATTTCCTTGATCTTTTCTGTTAAGATAGAGAAACTGGGGTACAGTGGTGTTTTGTAGTTTCAGATCACACCCATCAAAGTATTAATTTATTAACATTATCATAAGGCATAGCTGACTCGCACTAAAAAGCTCCATAGCTTTATATGGCTCGGCCGAATTATCAGCATGAATGCTGTCCCGCAATCCCCAGCCCCGCTGCCCGATTCCACGCAGAGCTCCTGCTTTCCCTGCTCCAACCTTGCGCCCGCGGGACTCCTCTTGGATCCGAAGGACTGACTCAGACCTTCGGAGCTATGGCTGCCAGGATGTTTATCAGCAAAGTTAGCCAGTCATTTCAGCATCACCAAGTGAAGTACAATATGAATTTCTAGGAAGAAGGCATCATTTTTATAAACCATCCGATAAAAATTCACTTTTCTAAGTCTACACTCTTGGACTCCATTGCAGTTCCCACTCCTGAATTCTGGTTTCAGTGGTTTCTGTCAAGTGGTTCCCTTTCGGCTAGATCTCCTACCCAGGCATCCCCCCTCTTAGGCCTCTGCTGACATGCTAACCTCTCCGATTTCCCAGTTTTCAAAGATGTGATCAGAACATGAATCAGAGCCGCAAATTTCTTAAGAACCAGTTTCATGGGTGTGGGCGTACTAAGTTCCACACTGAAGCAGGGCTGTTACCATCCCCGGAAAACCACACCATGATGTTTTTGCTGCATTTCTCTTGTTACATTTTCTGTCTCAATTCCGCTCAGTTTAAGACCTGGCTCAAATGCCACTACTTATAGCAAACTTTTCTGTATTACCCCAGACAAGTGGTTCTCTCAGCTCTGTTGCAAAGCTATGCAAATGTATCTGGAATCATAGTGATGACTATTGTGTATCTAATGCTGTGTCCCACACAGCATGCTACGTGTGCCAATATGTTATCTCATATAATTCTCATTTTTTATGAGTTAGTGCCATCATCATCCATCTTCTATAGATGAAGGTCAGAGAGACTAAGGGATAATCCCAATGCCATCACTAATAAAAAATCAGAATTTAGATTTAAATACATAGCTGTTGGATACCCAAACCTCTGTAGGCAACTACTACATTACACTTGATGTTTGCATTTATCATTAGTATAAAATTTACAAATGTGATGTGCAAGAAATGGTACGTATAAAATGCATATCTGCCGTTCACCTCCCTGAACTTGTGAGCACAAGACTCCGCTTGGATGTGAAGGGCTGACCCATGAAGGGTAGGGAAAATGCTTTTCTGAAAGGGGTCATGGCAAAGCCCAGATCTTCTGAGACCAGAATCTAGAAGGTGGCCCTTCTGGGGTTCATCTCACACTGGTAAGCGCAGGGCCCCTTGATGTACAGGATTCCATATTTGGGAGGTTGGAACCATAAAGCGTGACATTCAGTGAAACTGGAGAAGACCCATGTAAATTCTACACCACCTGTCCTCCCTCCCAATCAGAGGCCAGGCCACTTTGCCAGCATCTGCAAACGTATCTGCTACGAAGGTCTTTACTATGAGTCATGGAATGCCACACCTCTGTTCCCCTTTCAAAGTTAAGACGATCCCCCTTCTCTCCTGACTATCAAAGGCTATGTGCATCTCTCTAATGCCCACTTCTACCCTTAGCATAGCCTTCTCAAGGAGCTGTGGTTTCTAGAAAATGAAAGCAGGATGGATAAGATGTTTACTGGCACCTGCCTATTCTGCTACAGGCCAACTTCTCTATGCTTCAGGGTCAAATTCATGCCTCCCCTGGTCATCACTTGATTTCACAAACCAGAACGTGTACATGGACCACCTTTACATCTTATATGACCAGGGGAAGCAAATGATTCAAAAATGAGCTATATTTAAAAATTGAGAGATTTCACATAATGGAAATTAAATCTGGGCATTCTGAGCATTTCTCATGGCGAGCATCAGCTGGCACTGAGTAGCTTCTGTCCCCTGGAGATGTCCTTGGCTTTCCAGGTCACCTGCACTTCCATCACTTAGTGCTGATGCTTGTCAGTTTCCAGTGGATTTTCCTTGCAGTGGAGAAATATTTCTCCACACCTGTGATTCTAACAAATGCGAAAATATATCCCTTAGACTAACAGGGCTTCGCGTTTCCAGAAAAACAGGGACAATCGTTTTCTCCGTGAGAGCAAAGGACAGTCCTGTTAATGGAATGTGCGAGCACCGCATGCCTGGTTTGAAAGAGGCACGTCTCCCAATGCACCCGCCCGTATTCCGGCCTGTCCCGCAGGCGCCTCAGTTGCCACCCCACGGTGGACCTGCTCGGAGCGGCAGACACACACAAGCTGCACACCCAGAAACTGAGGCCTTTTTAAGATCATCCCATACAGGATGAGCTCAAGGTCTTCTGAGTTTACCTCCCAAAGTGCTTCTTCAGTCTGCCTGGGCAGGCAGGACGGAGTCTACCGAGCTTCTGTTCCCCTTCTTCATCCCATATGGAAAGTTCTCTCTACATATGTCTACTCAGTTAATAATAATAATAATATTAATGAGTTTTCAAAACCTGATATAATCTTGGTTTAACACTCAATGCCTCCCATTAAGTCCTCCACATTTTTTCAAGACTGCACTAATTTTATTTGCATGATATTAAATCTATAGTAAATAGGACAGAGACAGCACACTACATAATAATAAAAATAACACATTTAATGATAATCTAACTAATTTTTATTCAAGGGTTTTGTTTCATAAGGAAGCATGGTAAGGCCTTTGAGGGACAGAGACCAGGTTGATAGAGCCTACAGGTGTGTATTTGTGGGTGGGGGGGTGAATGAGTGAGAGAGTGTTTGTCCCCCCAAAACCTTTACAGAGTTGGGTACATGCTGCTTGGAAACTATCTGTTGATTGATTCAGTGACTGAATTCTGAGTTTTTGTCGCTGCCATACTAACTTATGTAATTTCCACTTTTCCCCATTCTTCACACGAGCATTTGGGTCCCAGTCCTCCACTGCCTTCAAGAACCACCCTGCAGGGAATCCCTGATTTACTGAACAACTGTGATTCTAATAAAGGACCACAGCAACCAGTGGCAATGTTAATTAGAATTGAGATCTGACACATTCATTTGTTTTACTTCAGCAATTGCTCCATTCCTCAAAAGAGCTATTAAGAGCAAGTTTTTCAAGTGGCTAAACCACTTTTGGTAAAGTGTGTGTGTGTGTGCACGCGCGCGTGTGTATGTGACAGGGAGACAGAGAGAGAGAGCAAGAGAGAGAGAATGTGAGCACACCGGGGACAAAGTTGATGGGGTGGAGGCGGGGTTTACAGGCAGAATCTCCCCGCCCTCCACCGTTAGGTGTGGCGTTAAGTACCTGTGTGGTTTTGGGAGGAGGGCCATCCTTTGCATCTCTAGTGTATTCCGTTAGGCGATCCCTAGTCAGTGGCCCAGTGGCAAGGAGACAAGAATGGATAGGAAATGTAGAGAGAAGAAGGAAAAAGAGTAAATATTGACTCTCATTCCATTGTGCTGCAGAAGAGCAAGTCCCAAGGGCTTTCTTTCTGTAGTTATTTGTCTGCGCTGGACAAAGACCTGCATTTGTTAAAACATCAAAGGTGAGTGAACTTCAGATATTCTATTTCATATATTTTGCTAGTGAACTATGGCATTTTAAGAATAGCATTGGCACATATTAAGTTCTTTCTTTTCACAGAAACAACTGCTAACTTAAGCAATTTTCATTTTCTCATTTTTTTTGCCTTCAAGTCTGGTAGAAGGACATACTTGATAGGTGTAATGCAGTGAGATACTCTAAAAGTTCGGGTAATTGTAATGTTCTTTTGAGTGGGCATGCTGATAGTTCCGAATGTAATTTCAACTCCTTAACAGTTAAGGAGTAGTTACATTTATAGAGTCCTAAAATTATTTCAGCCCTTTGGTGGCAACCACGAGGCTGATGTGGGCCCTGGAGAAAATGAGTTTGACACCCCTGATATAATCTTAGGGTTTTAACCATTCCAAAGGTCTCTAGTCTCAATCTCTAATTCCATTAAATCTCTTTATCTGAGGACCTGGAATTCCAGTTGTCTGTGATCTTCTGAATTAGATTCCCAGAGCACTTCCCACTTAACACCGTCACAACCTAAGTCCTGGCCTTCCCAACTAAACCCTGCTCCACATCTCACTGGCCACCTCTGCCTCAGCACATGCCCCACCCTTCCAACTTCACTGTGTTTGGAGCTGTGGGGTCACCACTGGACCTCGAATCATGAAAACTAAATCACATTATACCTGCATTAAAAAATATTTAATTGACTACAAAATATGCACCACAGAATGTTCAAAATCAAAATATGATGTGCCAGATACCGTCCTTGGCTCATGCAACATCACCCCACCCACATTTTCCCTGGGAATAGACTGCTGATGTCAGTTCTAGGTACAAGGCAGGAGTCCCCTGACTTAGGGGAAAGGAGGGCCTTCTATAAGCCTATGGAATTACCATTGCCTTTCACACAATGATTGGTCCAGAGAACACGTTTCCAAGTTCTGCCCAAGTGAATGAAAGGGAGAGTCTACAGGGGCATGACACCCAGAGCTGTCATAGCCACTTGTTATTATGCAAAAAGATCAAGGGTAGCAGGACAGGAGAATTAGAAGCACAAAAAGTTCCCAGGTGTGCAATGACTCACTGAATAGTGACAAAACACCTGAAGCTCCCTTCCTCCAGAGTTCGTGCTGTGGTCAACAAAGGTCATCATTGCCTAAGCCACTGCTAGTTGGTACGCATATACAAGGTCCTTCGGGATTCTTACTACCTGGCCCCAGCCTACCTAGAAGTTTCTTTGCTCAACATTTCCCCAGGCTTCACACCAAACACACCAAGTCCCACCTGTAGCGCTGCAGGTTCTCCTCCTAAGGCAGACTGCTTTCTTCTACCATCTTGGAAGCCTGATGTTTCAAGCTCTAGTTCAAAGGTCACATCCTTAAGCAATTATCACTTAATCTAGCAAAAGCCCCTGATTGTTCCTGCCAAAAACATACATACCCCCAGATTAATGTCTCCTCTGTTTTGTGTGTTATGTGTATGTAATACTGTACGTTATATCGCAATGGTCAACGTGTCTTTGCTATACTTGACTTTGAGCACCCACGTGTACTCCTTGTCCGTGCGGATCCTGGAACAGTGGTGGTTACATAACACCAGGTAATGCTTTGATTTTCAGAAAATAGATCTTTGGTCACAACAGCAAGTAGTGTGCATGTTTTTCAGTTAGAACTGATACAAATTCAGATAATTTTTAAAATACTAATAATAAACCTGAAACTAATCATAATTCCCAATTGAATAGTGATGCAGATCTTTTTTTGGGAGTGGTGTTTTTTTCCTACACAATACTATTTGTTTCCTACCTTTCTTTTTCTTTTTAAGAAAATCCACAAATATTTGTCTTTTTCTCATACATCTATATATCGCTATTTATACTTTACCATCAAAAATATTTTTTAACTGTTGCTAAATCTACGCAACCTTCCTTCCTCTGTGAGGCTTGCACTCATGTTGTAAAGTCAGTTGTCCACACAACACCTGATGTACGTGCGTTACCAAAATTGTAAATTGCATTTTAGTTTGGGGGGAGCTACTGCTCTGCTTTTGCCTGACTACTGTTCTAGAAACATCCATTCCCAATTGCAGGGATTGTTCATCCTGCTTCAGTTTTACCTTGTGCACAACTGGCAGGGAGACCACAGGCTAAATTAATGTAAATGGCTTTCCAAGCTGAGTATCGGAGTCGAAAACAACATGAAAGGACTGGCCTTTTCTCTGCAGCCCTAACACTCTTAAGGGATAGAAACCTGCAAACTACAGGAGGCTGCTTGGTTATTTGTTTTTATTTCAATTGACAGTTCTCCGTAAGTCTATCATGTAGATGAATCCGTGCAAAGCTTTTGAAAAATTGAGGTTTAATAACATTTCTCTTTTAACAATGCAAATTGCATTGCAGATTTCAATTCCGACTTGTGAAATTTAAAGGCGTAGTAGATTATAATTTTCTAACTCTTCTGACTTAGATTCGGAGACGCAGCCCCACACCCCATTCCCAGCTGGAATTCTTCAGCTCACCACTTCAGATGCCTCATGACATCTACTCCCTCGGCTGCCTTCAGATCATCTTTGTCACATTCTTCTCCTCAGTTTTCCTTTCTGTTAATGTTTTGGAAGCAAAAGAGGCATAAAGTTTAAATCATTTAAACTCCCTAACTGAAAACTGCTGCAGATACGGACTCCAGATGTTTTAGATAAAACTTAGCACAAGATGTTACGAGTTGTCAAGGCTGCCACCCCGCGCAGCTCCAGGGAGCACCGTTCACCCCTCTGTTGTCCATGTGAATACCGCTCCCTGGAGTGGTCCCATATGTCATTACCTTCCACCGTGAGGGGCCACGCATGCTGTTTCTGCGAGTGGAAAGAGATATCCGAGGCTATGGTTCTCCAAGTGATAAGTGCACAAAAGCAGTTTCTAGAGACAGGAGAAATTACCATCTGGGAGATCGTGATCTTTCTTACCTGAGCTGTGGTTTCCTGCTAACAAGGTGGGGCTCACAGAGCATCGTCCAAGTCTGCTGGTGACCACAGGTGGCCCTGGTGTCCCATCCCATTCCTGAGCTTTGACAGGCTCTCGGGAAGACGCCCCGTGGTGTCCTTTGTCCTTGCTGTCCAGCTTTGGTAATGGCTCTGTGCTGTGGCTTCGCACTTTTAGATCTTCTGTTGATTCTGTGTATTAATCAGAATTACACTTTGTTAAACAAAAGTCAAATCTTTCCCAGATTCCTTTGAAAAGCTGAAGAACACTTTTCGAAAACATTTTTATTATTGTTTTTTAAGAAAATTATATGTGTACTAGAGATTACAACATCTAAATGAAATGGATGGAGATCATGCAGGGCCTTTTATTTCTGAGGAGTACAGGTTAATCTCCCTGGTAAATAACTTTCTCTTGGGAAAAGGAGAAGGCCAGTGAACCTTGAGGCTCCTTTAGTAACTCTCCCCTGTGCTTATTTTCAAGGAAACTTCTTGAAGTGCACTTCACACTCACTGTCTGTACTGTCTCGGCTTTTTTCACTCCACTGCGCACCGTGACATAACTCATTCCTGCCACTCTGCTCAGACCGTCCTTGCTGTTATCACCTTGGCCTTCAAGTAGGCAAATTCAGAAGACATCGTTAAGCCACCTGACAACTCCTTGAACCTCTTATTTACATCTTCAACTTACTTAGCTTCTCCGATGGCCCATCTTCCTGTGTTGTGTTCCTGTGTCTCACACCACTTCTGGGTCATCCAGAGCTTCCCTTCCCACACCCACCCCTTACATGACAGTTGTCCCCATGGTACGAGCTTAGCTACTGTTCCTCTCATTCCAGCTTTCTGTGATTTTCTAGGATTCAACTAGCAATTATCCAATTGTTAGAGATTTCTAAATTTTTTATCACAAGCCTGCACTATTCTCTAGAGCTTTAGCCTAAAGGAAAAAAATATCCAACTTCCTGCTGCATGAGTCCCCATGGAAAACAAATTCAACATTTTGGATACTGAACTGTCACCGTTTTCACTAAACTGATGGTTCTTCCTGTACAGCTAACTATCCAGCTAAAAGCTTCCTCTCTTTCTTTAACTGCCACTCCCCAAATCCATCAGTCAGCAGATTCTGCAGATTTTATTTCTAAATATCTTGCTTTGCTTTCTGTTACACTTTGTATTATGTCTACTTCAAATGCTACGGTTCAAGCTCAAATCATTGCCCTTAAAGTGTGGCAACTAGTCTCCTTCAGTCCCCAAAGTACAAGCTCCAAATACTGCTGACGTGATTTGCCTAAAATGAAAGTACGATCAAGTGTTATTTCCGGGAACGGATGTGATAGCCACTCTGTAATGCATGTACAGAAGTGCTTAAAAATGCATGCAATAAAGATGGTTTCAAGGGGGCTACCCCCTCGCTACCATGAGAACAGTGTTCTTTCAGAAAACAGCCATTCTACAATGTGCGTAGACAAACAAGAACAAAAAATGCAAATATACTCATAATGTACCCCTGACTGTGAAGTCCTTCCAGAAGTTTCAAAAGATTCTCTACCATCTACTCTTCCTTTCCTCTCTAATTGGTCACTTCCCCCAGAACAGTGTATTAAAAAAAAAATCAGTAAGTTTGTGTAACTTTTTCCAATCCATCCCACTGCTAGCAAAAACTATGCTCTTCTCTGTAGTTACTATCTCCTGCCTCTCCTGCTTCAAATGCCCTTATGTCCTGTCTTTGTTCAGCTAACTCTCCACAGCCCTGGTTACTCAATTTAACTACTTCCTGAAGCCTTCCCCACCCACACCCCACCCTGTGCCGGGGGATATGGTCATCTCTGCCCTGACATTGTCTTATACCAACTTTGTATGCATTGCTCTTATCAAGAAACACCATGTTCTCTGAAGGCAGGGTCTGAGTTTTACTTTTTTGCTTTATTTTCATTTGGTGTCTCCAGCACCCCTAGCATAGTGCTCCACAAGTATTTAATTAATTAATTTAGTAGGTTTCTCAGCTCCTCTGGCATCTTTCTGGTGTGTGTAGGAAATGCAACATTCCTAATGGAATGAGAGAATCAAACGAGTCTTATAAGTGTATTGAAAGTGGCACAAAGCTAGTTATATTTTCAAAAATCAGATTATGTAACAGTAACAAGTTGTAAAATCCACCAGATTGAAAGTTTAATTCAAATAAGGAATCTTTGAGAAAATCTGCAGTGGAAAAAATCACAGAAATGATCAGGAGAATCTGTATTGTTCTCTTCACGTGTGGGTTCAAAATACCCACCAACTTTCAACCGTATGGTAGAAACGTCACACTCTGTTTCCCCACTACCTGAATCTGGGGCCACAGCCAGCATGGGCTGCAAAATCGCAAGCAGCCCTGGGTAAGGAGTCCAAGAGCCCAGCTTTGCCGCCTCGGCCAGGCCATGCTTGCGGGCTGACGAACCATATCACTGAATACTTGGTTCCTTCTCTTGGAGTCTCATTTTCCTTCACCACGAAATGGAGACCATACCAGCTCTGCCTAACTTCCCCATTTTGATTAGAAAGATCTACTGATATTCTACATTTGAAGATATTTTGAAAACTAAAAAGTAATATTACCTTAAATAAATTACAGCCATTTGTCCTGTCTGACTTTAACTTAGTCTTTGTACGCCGGGACTCGATGATCACTGAGAAACTGGGCATACGCATGGAAAACTGCCAGCCACATACAACAACAAATTCAAAGCCGTTATCTAGAGTAACCAGCCCCGGAAGCCAACCTACTATCTCTAAGTCACACTCTAGGAAGTCAGACCTCTATTCCCTGCAACCAAGCCGGGAAGCCACACATGTGTAGCAACTGGCCCAAAACAGCCAGGACTTTTGGCCCAACTTCCAACATAGGGCCAACCGGAGAAAGTCAAATATGTACCCAAAGTTAATCACATAGGAAACCTTGCTTTTAGTTAGCCTGCCCCCAGCTTCCCCAGGCCAGCAGCCTGGGAAGGGGCACATCTGAAGCTTTCCCGCTTTCCCACTGTAAAGCTTTTCCACTCTTCTTCCGGCCTTTGGGTCTCTGCCAAGTGTAAGTGCTGGCGGCTGACTGCCTTGAACAAGTCGCCTTGGCTATTCTCATTTGTTTGGTCTTGGTTTACTCCCACAGTGCTGCAGTCCCTTCTAGCTCCAAAATGCTAGGCAGGTATGTACACGTGTGTCCTGAGTATCACTCCTGGATCCCGAACTTAAACCAGGAGGGTAATCTCAGAACCACCTTCCTTACAAAGAGTCCTGGTCTTTAAATGAGCCTGTATCCCCGTAACACTGAAATCAAGTACAAGTCAAAATATTTTCAAAGTGGTGCATTCTGGCATTACAATTACAGTGAAACTATTTACCAACACTTTCTTTTTGGTGCCCTAAGTCAAGTGAATAAAACAAGTATCAGAAAAGAGCATCTCAGATGATTTCCCAGCTGTTTGTTCATAGTTCCAAAGAAAAAGAAATACATTCTGGCTTCCAAATGTCACAGCCTCAAAGCCTAGTGACCCATCTGCCCCACCTAACCTTCTCTCCAGGTTTTAAACAAACCCTAAGGGTGCTCACAGTCTTGCTGACTTCTGTGTTTGTTGGCATGATCACCATGAAACACTCACCACTTTTTTCCTACACACAGTTTTCTATCACTGGAAGGGACAGTAAGCAAACTAAAACAAATGCTTGAAGTCAACGTTGGGTCCGAGAGTGTTCTTACACTTTAGGACAACATTTTAAATAGAAAGGCCAAGGCTGTGTGTCAACGTACCTCCATCAACATTGGGTTGTTTTTTTTTTTTTTCTAGTTCAAATTACTCTCATACGTATACCAGGGAAGTGAACTTATGTCTCCAACCTCAACTAAATAAAAGCCCAGCGCAACTATGGAAACAAAAAGGAGTCTTTTTCTCTTCTCTTCTTCCTTCTTTGTTTTCAAGCCCCAGAGGTTAGTCGTTGGTGAATTTTAGCAGCTATATTTAGGAAAACTGGAACAAAAGGATGGAAGAAATCTGCTACTCAGACTTCCACCTTGACGTATGCCTCCTAAGTAGAAGGCAGAACTGGAAAATCGGTAAGAAAATCATTAATGAATTTGCTGAGCATTGTATTTAAAAATAAATCTGGTTTCCCAAATATCCATGTGTGACTTCCTACATTATGCATTTTCTAATTAAAATAAATATGAAAATCTTCGATATTAACTGTTGAAAAAAGACAAATGGAAAGTGGATAATTAGTCTAAGAATAATACAGTAAAATGTATGGGAAGCTCAAAGACGTCTGTTCAGAGGAATAAGGGCATATTTATCCATGTCTACCTCTTTCAGTGCTTTCTTTTTTAATATATTTTATTGATTATGCTAATACAGTTGTCCCATTCCCCCCTTCATTCCCCTCCACCCTGCACACCCCCTCCCACCCACATTCCCCCCTTTAGTTCATGTCCATGTGCCGTTAAGTTCTTCAGCTTCTACATTTCCCACACTATTCTTGCCCTCCCCCTGTCTATTTTCTACCCACCATCTATGCTACTTATTCTCTGTACCTTTTCCCCCTCTCTCCCCCTCCCACTCCTGTTGCTAACCCTCCACGTGATCTCTATTTCTGTGGTTCTGTTCCTATTCTATCGTTTGCTTAGTTTGCTTTTGCTTTTGTTTTAGGTGTGGTTGTTAATAACTGTGAGTTTGCTGTCTTTTTACTGTTCATATTTTTTATCTTCTTTTTCTTAGATAAGTCCCTTTAACATTTCATATAATAAGGGCTTGGTGATGATGAACTCTTTTAACTTGACCTTATCTGAGAAGCACTTTATCTGCCCTTCCATTCTAAATGACAGCTTCGATGGATAGAGCAATCTTGGATGTAGGTCCTTGACTTTCATGACTTGGAATACTTCTTTCCAGGCCCTTCTTGCCTGTAAGGTCTCTTTTGAGAAATCAGCTGACAGTCTGATGGGAACTCCTTTGTAGGCGACTGTCCCCTTATCTCTTACTGCTTCTAGAATTCTCTCCTTCATTTTAATCTTGGCTAATGTAATTCTGATGTGCCTTGGTGTGTCCCTCCTTGGGTCCAACTTCTTGGGGACTCTCTGAGCTTCCTGGACTTCCTGGAAGTCCATTTCCTTTGCCAGACTGGGGAAGTTCTCCATTATTATTTGTTCAAATAAGTTTTCCATTTGTTGCTCTTCATCTTCCCCTTATGGTACCCCTAATAATTCAGATGTTGGGACGTTTAAAGATGTCCAGGAGGTTCCTAAGCCTCTCCTCATTTTTTTTGAATCTTGTTTCTTCATTCTTTTCTGTTTGGTTGTTTCTTTCTTCCTTCTGATCCACTCCACTGATTTGAGTCCCAGTTTTCTTCCCATCACTATTGGCATTTTCCTTCATCTCACTTAGCATAGCCTTCAGCTTTTCATCTAATTTGTAACCAAAATCAACCAATTCTGTGCGCATCCTGATCACCAGTGCTTTGAACTATGCATCTGATAGGTTGGCTATCTCTTTGTTGCTAGGATGTATTTGCTCTGGGGCTTTGATCTGTTATTCCATTTGGGCCATTTTTTGGGGGGGGCTCTTGTCGCACCTGTTACATATGAGGGGCGGAGCCTTAGGTGTTCACCAGGGCGGGGCAACCCAGTTGCTGGGTTGTGACGCTGTATGTGGGGGCCGTGTCCAAGAGGGAACAATGGCGCTTGCTCCACTCTCTCAGATTTCAGTCTCTTCAGCCACTTCCCCCAAGCAAACTGGGCCCTTCTGGTGCTGATTTCCATGTGGGTTGGCTTGTGTACATTCTAGGACCTTGTGGGTCTCTCCAACGAACTCTCCTGTGAGACTGGGAGTCTCTTCCGCTGCCTCAACCCCCACAGGTGTTTTCAATCGGTGCTTTTAGGCTTTATTTCCTGGCGCTAGGGCCCTGGGTTGTGTGGTCAGTCTCACTCCCCATTTTCGCCTGGTTTATCTGCACACAAATGTGGGACCACCTGGTCAGCCACCTTGTGTGCCTCACTGGGTCTGCCCATTGCTACCCTGCGCCTGGGTCTGCCAGCTGCCGCCTGCATGCCCGGGTCTGCTGGCCACCACTTTTTCCTGCTGCAATCCCTCTCCAGAGCCATCGACTCTGCCCCTCTTACCAGTCTGGATGAATAGTTGTCGGACTTCTGTACAGTTCTATTTTCTGTCAGTTCTGGTTGATTTTTTGTTTCTAAATTTTGGTTGTGCGAGGAGGCACAGTGTGTCCACCTACACCTCCATCTTGGCCAGAAGTCTCTCTCTCAATGTTTTCTTAAAATCAGTCCAAAAAAATTCATTTTAGTAACATAAACTTCCCTGAACAAGATCAATCTTAGGTACTGTGGTAGAGTTTCACGTGAAATCTACATTCTCTTCACAGTTCCAGCCCCGACATGCAGCACAGGACCAAATGCAAAGAATGTGTTCTTCCTTTGTTCATCAGTGAGGGACTGAATGTTGACTATTCATCTAAAATCTGATTCTCACATTGAAATCAGATCTTGGATTGAAATCACGCTATGAAAAATGCATGGATTATTGCATTACATTTGTCGTTAAGCTTGTGTGTTGTGCATATTATTTTCTTGAACTTCTTACAGTGTTTTAGTTAAATAATGATAAATAAGAATAAGAGACTGGGAGCAATGTTTTTATGACCAAAATATTCTCTCTAGGATTCCAATCTATCACACATCACGATGCTAACTCTGAAGTTCATTTTCAAAGTCCTCCCATTTTCCACGTCTTTATGCCTCTATGCCTGTCTCTATGTCTACATTTGTCTCCCTGACTTCTAACTCATTCCTCTCCCTCTCCTTTCCTGTCCCAAACCCTGGGCCACCAGGTCCGATGGCTTTCATCATCTGGTCTGACCCACACCTGACACGGAGCTTTCCTAGCATCTTTGATCCCCTCTTCCTCATGGACATTCACTGTCTCGGTAACGAAACGGTAGCGAGGAGTCTTACACATCTCCACATCCCTCCCAAGCTCTAGAGACAAAGAAAACGATATAGCACCAATGACCCTTTACATTCGGCTCTCTGGGGAACTTCAATGTGTTAAAACTGACAGTATTATCCTTTCTCTAAACTTTTTTTCTTTTTCTGGGGGGAAAAGTCATGTAATTGGTGATTTATAAGTCTGGCTCCACCATCAGGCTGTAAGCTTCTTAAAACTGAAGACTCCATGTCTGATAGAGCCTACAGTGAGAACAGACAGGGTGAATGAACTCATGAATGCTTCATCCAGGAAAGCTAGCTCGTTATCAGTCCTAGATCTAACCGCATCTCAGGCTCGGACGCAAAGACTCTCTGTCTGTCTCTCCAGTCTCACGGCACCTGGGCCATTGCATGAACCAATGACCCTCGCTGACAAGCATGGATTAGTTACTGTAGCTGGTATTATTTTCTTTGTTAATCCATACATGTTGCTATTTGACTTGCTAATGACAGAGCAGAAAACAAGGTATTTCCCTGGGAAAATAAGTGTTGTTTGGAAATATGACCAGCACCACTAGTTTCATAGGGGAACATTAGATTCTGCTTTGGGTTTTTTTTTCTCTCTTTTTTTTTTTTGCAATATTTAAAAAGATTAATTTGTCATATCATTTTATTGTTTCTATGACATCTAGCTGATTCAGATAATTTAGATAAAAGCCTTTTATATCTGGGGTTTGTGACTGTTGAGCTTCCTGTGGACACAATGAATTCTCCAGAACTATCCCCTCTTATTGACATAATCAGCAGGATAAAAGTCTCTCCATCCTATTCCAACTGCTGAACAATGAAAATAATGAAAGGTGATTACAGAGGATTATTTAGGCAGAAAAGACAATACATCTGAAGTGCTAAAGGAGGCACTGAACTAAATTGCTCTATCGGATGGGTATGAGATTCAGTCACCACACTTTAAGCTGAAAGGGACCTCGGAAATCACAACTGCGCACAAAAGGCAAGGTGCTTGTATATGTCTTGGCAGAGATGGAGTCCGGCCTTTGGGCTGTTAGCGTTAGGGTAGGAAGGATTCCCACATAATGGGAAAGCTTGGCTCAACTATGAACACCTTAAATTGCTAGAAAGCTCTTCTACAGAGCTCAAGTCAGCCTCCCTCTGAGAACCACCATTTACTGGTGGTTGGTAGTCCTGTTTTTGCAGCAATTCAAAACTAGACTTTCTGTTTTTAAGGAAACACCATTGAGAATCCAGAGGGAGGGAGGCTGTCTCTCCTGAGTCACTCTTCTTCAGAATACAGACCTAGAACTCTGACTCTCTTGGTCACCTGGCCTGGACACTCATTGAATGTCACGGTATCTTTTATAACCTGGTGTCTGGAGCTGATCAGAGCCAGACAACCTGACACAGTTGCCCTACGTGTCCAGGCGAGCACTGGGGTCTGTCTCCTGAATCTCCAGGGAAACTAGGGCAACGGCTCCAAGTCTCCACAATAATAGGGTATCAGGGAACAGGGGCAATATTTTTGTTTGTTTTTTTTATTATTACTTCTCTCACGTGTGCACTGTCCTCTGGGTCAGTTATGTCAATTGCAACATCTAAAGGATGCCATCTCTAAATATAAAGAACAATAGCTCAGGTGTCTGGAGATTTCATGACTTGAAATAAAATGGGAAAGAAGGCACATAAGGTACAACCCTGGTTTTAATAAATTAGGTGAGGCACATTACTTAATAAGGTAATAAAATATATGAGGTGCATTGAAGTAGAATAAACTATGCAAAGAATACTAAAAAGTTTATAGGTGTAAAAGCAGCTCAGATCTTTTACATAACAGGCTCAAGGCCACAGAAATGGCAAACAGCAAAGACCTGATAAAGAGACAGTTTTCCTGGCCATGCACAGCATATACACCTCTTGCCATAAGTCACTGGAACTTACTCTTTATTTTCAACAGTTCTTTTTTGTGTTTGCAAGAAATAACACTTATTCAGGGTCATGAAACCATAACTAGAATTTCCAAGACCATGTTTGGTCTCTAAAAACTCTCAATTAAATGTTTAGATGATGTACTCATTCCCTCTTTGTTAAATCAGTGAGTGTGAGGACTGCAGAGACACAGGCCGAATTATCCCTACCTAAGAACACCTTTCCCAAAGTCATCAGCTGTAGCGCAAGTGTTGACCCATTTTCATAACTGTCTTTAAGAAATCCTAGTGTTTCAGGACAAACAGACAATTTGCTCAGAGAATGCGATTTATATTTTCATTTGTTCTCGTAATACAGAAGCAAAGAGGGCTGTGGGCAGAGACTGGCCAGAGGCTGAGCAAACCCGACTGTGTTCTCTGCGCGTCTTGTTAAAGCATGCTTCCCGGCTGAGGTGCAGCTGTGAGAACGTGGGTGGAAGGGGTACACACCCGCTCCAGGTCTGGTCACAGGACTTCCCCCCAAATCCTCGTCCTTTTGCACCCACCTCCTGCTGCCTGGGATTTTTTGAGGTCCTAGGTGCTGGAGGAGTCACTAGATGAAAATGCCCTAATAACTGTGAGTGAACTGTCCTTCTTCCACCGAACCCCCTAGTTGACTGTCACATGACCGTAACATAGGTCATGACCTATGACATGAAATAGAGGTAAGTCATGTTGCACTGAGCTACTGAGGTTTTGGAGGTTTTTGCTACAGCAGTTGGACTCTCCTAATACAGATTTTTGACAGATATTGCCTCTCATTTTTTCTCTCATAAAATATAGTCTAAATTTAAAATCCTTAATTTTCTAATGAAGACAATATTTTTGTTGGCATATGCACGTAAAGAACAGAGAGATTAGTTAAGTTGCCAAATATAGCATAGGAATTCAGCAAGAAAGGCTTCTCTCCTAACTCTAGTTGTAATGAAAAATACTTAAAAAGCCACCATCAGTGTTGAAGGAAGATTCTCCCAGGAGAAGTGTGCAAAAAGGACCGGGAGGAAGTCTGGTGAGGAGTCCCGCCAGGTCAGAGGCTCATTCCTAGCACCACTGTGCTACCCACAGGGCACCGCACATCCCCATTTCCACATTGCGGTGTTAGCAACTTCTTAAACGTCTTTGTCAGTGGGGTGAACGGACATTCATGCAAAGGTGCAGAAGCACAGAATATTTTGTGGTGAATCTTTTTATCAGCAATTTTTAGTGATTGCATCCAAAATAGGTGAACTCATGACTATTTTCACCAGATGAAGATCACTTTTCGGGATTTAAAATCTATTGTCATTTCAATAATGAAGTAATCATTTTTTTTAGCTAACTTCATTGTCTCCTCTCAATCTGATGTCAGGATTGACAGGAATACTAGACAAAGTGATACTGAGAATTAGTTAAATAACTACCCTGAATCCAGAGTCAATTCTTCGCATATTTAAAATGGGACATAATTATGGGAAGTGTCCTTATTGTTCAACAATCTTTTTACTGTAAAATCATGCATAAGAATGCACACATATCCCTATAATTGACCACGTTAAATGTTTATGCCCACAGCTCTCCTCGGTCCCCATAACGCCAATGGCTGCCTTTCATTTTTCTTTCCCATTTAGGACCTGGCAGGACTGAAGCTTCTCTCATTCCCTTTACATCAAATTCTCCAAATACTTGACAGAGAAACTGCTGTGGAAAACCTCTGAGAAAAACAAATAGAATTCTCAAATACTTGACACACAGAGTTTTAAGATTATCAATCTTTATAACCTGGGCCTGGCACACATTTTGGCTTAAGATGTTTTGAAATATGTGAATCTTTTGGCAAACTCCAAAATTGTATGTCAACAGTTACAGAAGACCTGGTAGCAAAGTCATTCTTAAGTAGGACACAAAGCAGCAAAGTAACATAAAGCCAACAATCTAAAAAAAAAATCTTCTTAAAGGGGGCCACAAGGACTCAAACATGCATGTTTTTTACAGTTTTCCTCCTCCCTATGGCTCCGTCATAGTAATGCTGAACACCTGCATCGCACAAAGATCTCTGGATTTAATTGTTGGGGGAACTTGACCCTGGGATGGTTCCGCCATCACCTGGGTGCACTGGGCATGTTTTCTTACTTTCTGTGTTTCTTTGTACTCCTCTCTCTAATAAGGGATTCACACCACAACATCTCCAAGATGCCTTCTGGACCTGAAAGTATATATATACATACACACACACACATACACTTTATATATACACACATACCATGATTGAGTGTGTGTGTGTGTATGTGGAGAGAGAGAGAGAGAGGCCAAATCTTAAAATCAGTTACTTTATTTCCTCAGTTTAAAGTGAAACAGAATTCATGTGCATCTAAATACATTATGGAAATGATATTTGGCCAAAATGTCCAAACCCAGAAGAAGCCTGATATTCCTATAACTACAACCTTGGTTTATTTTAACATTTTCAAACTAAGTACTGACACCATGGGACAGAAGGGGGGGAGGTTTCCACACAAAACATCCTCAGGTGCAGCCAACGGCGTGAACAATCACACAGCCAGAACGCTGAAGAAAACCTCCGAGTTCAAGGAGAAGTAACAATGGTACAAAGAGAATCAAAGGAAAAAAAAAAAACATGACTATAGTTTGAGTTCCCTTTTGTGAGCTCTTCAAGAAGATTTGGCTTTCGGAGTCAAATCACTGCTTACTAAGGCCACTGGGAGAAAGTAACTAATTATCTATCAGATGCAAGAAATTAAAATGAACTTCTTCTTCTAAAGGAAAAAAAACAACAACGTGGAATTCTCTCCATGCCTCTCCAGCGCTTCTGTTTTCATCTACTTCTTTAAAGTGGTGATGTCAGAACAACCCTTCAAACAACAGGAGAGGGACAGAAGGACTAGAAAGATCAACGCAATACTCTGTTACCAGACGCTTTATCAATCGAGAAGCCTTTGTAATGCAGGAGATTGTTACATATCCTCAAGACTGAGTTAATGTGCATAGGAAATTACTATGAGGCATCTGGGATCAAAACTGAAGTTGCTGTTGCACGGCGCGCCGCCACATTTGTGTAGAAATGGCTTAGATGCTGTTGGAGGATATGAAACTGAGCTAATAATGCAGTGCACGGATTCATACCAGCAATTTAGCAGCCGAGTGCAGAGGGTTCATACCTCGGAACGCTGCGATCTGAGAAGTCCCAGGCTCAGCATCGTGCAGTGTAAACAGAGCTGTCTTAGGGGTAGTGGGGCCCTGGGTGCCAGTTCAGGCTGAGCCCCTAATTAGCTATGAGGCCTTGAGCAAATCGTTTTCCCCTTCTGAGCCTTCATTTGCTTATCTTTAAATGAAGCATCTGGGCTCGAGAATCGTCACGTTTTAGATTTTACTGACAAATATCAGAGTATATTCTGTACTAGGGTTTCTCAATGCTAAACGCTTATTAGAAAAATTGGGGAGCCTTCCAATAGTACCCGTGCCTGGGCCACAGTTAAATTAGATTATTGAAGGTTGGGCCTTGACACCGGTAATTTTTAAAAACTCACAAAGGTTTTGCCCTGGCTGGTGTGGCTCAGTGGATTGAGCACCGGCCTGCGAATCAAAGGGTCACAGGTTCAGTTCCCAGTCAGGACACATGCCTGGCTTGTAGGCCAGGTCCCCAGTGCGGGGCACATGAGAGGCAACCACATATTGATGTTTCTCTCTTCTTTCTCCTTCCCTTCCCTTCTCTAGAAGTAAATAGATAAAATCTTTAAAAAAATTAAAAAGCTCCTGTGAGTTTAAAAAATAAAGTCAAGATCCAGATCCACTGTTCTAAACATAATGAAACATTTTTTTAACAACATTTAAAATACTTCTCATTATTCTTTTCATAGACTGGCTGGATCCTTTGTTTCCATTTTTTCCCCTATTTTAGCTGAAAGCAGTTTAATTGTCTTTTCTTACTCAACAGAAAGGAAAATGGGTAGAATAAAAAAGCAGCTAATCTATTTTTTCATTTTTTAGATTTCTTGAAAAAAATTTATTGTTAGAGAGGAAAAATGTTTGACCACACCAAATTTTAAAATGACCTCCATCACTCATTTAGTTATTTCTATTATGGTTATCCCCCATCTTCATAAATAAGGAAGGATTAAACTGCCAAAGCTAGGAACGCACACACAGGCAACCAGTGAGTGGGATGGTGAAAATTTGTTGCTGAATTTTGGTTCTTTCGCTTGGCTTCCTCACCTCGGCTGCCTTATACATGGTAAGGAAACCAGCAGTTTAAAGAAGATAACCAACTTTTTAATAATAATTAGAAGATAAGATGTCATTCATCTAAGATACCCCAAAACTCATACTTCTCAGTATTGTCTACTTTCTACCCCTATGAGGCTTTTTTTAAAAATAAAAGGTCATAGTTGCCTGTTTCAATTTGTGAAGGAAAGACGAGCTTTCCCACTGACAGGTGGGAGGTGTGTGGGTAGTGGGATATATGCACAGGTGCAATCAACTTTAATTAAGACTCAGATCACTTTAACAGGCAGATGGAAAAATGCTTTAATCTTCTGTAAAAGAAACAGAGGCATTCAGGCACTAAAAATATTAATGCATGGGAAGAAAAATATCATTTCCATTTTTCCTGAAAGATGTAATTCTGAAAATATATCCATAAATGTTTCTGAAGCAAACACGAAATGCTAAGAAGAATAATTTCTTCATCACAAAGGGTAGTAAGAGTATTTCATGTCTATCAAAGTAAATGCAAAAACTTAGGTTGTTGTAATCACAGCTATTAATAGCTGTTCTGGGGGGAGGTTAAAGAAGTCACACCTAGTACGGTTTTACAAGAAAAGCAAGGCAGGCATATTAAGCCTTTTAGGGGAAATCTACTGGTGGCTATAGAACTGAATATATACAGTACTGCATTTCTTGATGACTTTCATTCACCGATTCTCTAGATAAATATGGTTAGAGAAATAAATGGTGTCTGGGAGTTATTGTTGGCCAATCTGAAAATTTTTATAGGATTCTTGAGGAAAACAGTGATTAAATTTGAAAGAGAAAAACACAACTTGCTCAGGAAAAATCTCCAATGAGCAAGGTTTGACTTTTGCCCCCCAAACAGTATTTTATTTATTTTAAAAGAGATTATTTATGTATTTGTATTTAGAGAGAGGGGAGTAGAGGGAGAGAAATATCGGTCAGTTGCCTCTCACACACCCCCAAATAGGGACCTAGCCTATAACCCAGGCATGTGCTCGACCAGGAATCAAACCATCGACCTTTCAGTCCTTAGGCCAAAGATCAATAGTCTGAGCCACACCAGCCATGGCTGAAATGGTTAGTCAAGAAGACCAAGCAAAGATATAGGCAGAACCAAAAGAAATACATTTAAATGATGATATCCATATTTAGAAGGAACTCCGAAGAGCTAGAAGTCTTTTCAGATTGTTCTTCTACACAACATTATATTTTTGCTCAAGTAATTGAAGCTCTTTGGATTTCAGTTTGTAAATATGAAGGAGTTAAACAGGACTATTCCTGAGGTCTAGCAAATATTTATGGAGCTCCTACTATGTGAATCATGATGTAAGAACAAAGAGTAGGGAGTTAATGATGTTATTTGCCACTGTTTTCTTTGGAGCCAAGGAAGGTAACATGCAAGAGTTCTTCTCTTGGAAATTTTGCGTGGCAATATCATTGATTTCTCCCTCCCTCCCTCCCTCCCTCCCTTTGTATAGTTGTGATTTTTTCTTCCTTTTATGTTCAGTACATGCCCCCCGTCCCCTCGTTTCAACTCCTATCATTCTATTTTCATTCTTGTCTTTCATATACACACACATACATGTGCGAGCAGTTTAATCACAATGTGGTTCGGGAATAAAGGTGCTCACTTTTCATTTTTTTCTTTTTTTGTAAATTAAATAAAAAACAGAACCAGGACCTGAATTACATGTTATTTCTTATTTCCGACATCAGTGACACTTTTTATTACCAGGGTATCTTCTTTCATAAGTTATCTGATAGCAGACTTCTTTGTGGCAAAATCAATTTGAATGATGAACAAGGCCACAGAGCATTATAATATCCATTGTTTGCATTAGGCTCATGGGTTAAAGAATAGGAAGGAAGCCATGAAAAAAGAAGAAAATGGAAGGAGGATAAAGAGAAAGTGCTACTGTAATTTTAATACAAGATGGTTTAGATGAAGCTATAATTATACCTCAGACAAAAACCAGTCATCTCCTAAGGGTCTCCAAACCCAGGCCACTTGGGTGAGTCCTGGATGCCCGGGCTCTGTGAGCTTCAGAACCTACGATGATGTTGTGACACGGGCCAGGAGGGCCGGAATGACACCGTATAGAGGCAAGGGAGGAGGAGGAACAGAGTATCTTCCTCAAACGCTCAACTCTCAATCTGCCCATCTTCTTTACTATTTATATCTTTGTAATAGTAGTTTTGACTGCCAAATCTTGCCTCAGAAGGTGCTCTCTCTATTAATAAATCTGTCTCTCATCTTCATTTGAATTCTTGACTGACATCTGAAAATAAACATTCTAGCACCTGGAATGGTACTTGGCACACAGTAGGAAATTTATCAATGTCCACTGAATGAATAAAAGACTCAATTATGCATATACACAGTTGAAATATTCATGTATTATAGCATCATAAAGAATAAAATAATTGGAAATGAACTTAACCAAGGAAGTAAAAGATATGTGCACTGAACAGTATTTCCTCCATGAGTTTTACAGCTCACCCCACTGTAGCTTAGTATTCTAGGATTTAGCATAAGGCTGACCCTCCATTTCCATCAGGTCTCCCATGGACCCCTTTATGTGGCTGCATATTACCACCCGCAGGAAACTTACTTGCTCTTTCAAAGGAACCCCTCCCCAGATGGAGACCCGGCATGCTCAGCTGCCCTGGTGACTGCCCGTCCAGCTGGTTCTGTTTATGTTCCTGTTTCATGCCCTACAATTCAGCTCCCTGACATATAGGCCTCCATAAAGATTTGCCATATACTATACGTTTTTACTTTCAAAAGCCTTGGAACACAGGTGTCTGAAAATCTTATTCGGATAGATTCCGTTTTGCTTCTCTGTAGATTGTATCTGAACGCAAGTGGGTGCCTTTAGGGCCTTTCTTGTACTTCCTCATCTCCAGACCTAGGGGGTGCTGTTCATTGGACGCCAGTACAAACGGAGCTGCCACGTGGGCTCACAGGCCCCCCAGGGACACAGCACTCAGGGATGCCTTCCCTCCTCGGGCTGCATAGCGTCCACACACTTCTCTATCCTTAGAAGAACTTTTAAAATTCATAAAGAAAGAAAGAATGCTGAAGCACAGGGAAACACACATTTTGCACCAACACGGATTAGGAGCCGGCCTTAAATGTCAGCTTCTGTGTGTCTTTGTAAGTCTCCCATTGATTTCACAGGGAAGTAGGTCAGGACTGCTTTTAACTGGGAAGCCACGTGCTGCAGGTTTCACTGAACTATGAGGGGTGAATATTAAACATTGATGCGCAAAGCAAACCTCTGCTTAATTAGCATCTGGGTAAAGACTTCACTAGGAAGGCCATGGAAGTTAATACAAAATGAGAAAATTGGCAATAAGCGTTTCAACAGCTATTTCTGAGTCTGTAACCTTTCCTTTGTGAGAAATATCACGGATGGTCATTTCATGCCTTACCTCTT
Source organism: Anoura caudifer (assembly GCA_004027475.1). Taxonomy (NCBI): domain Eukaryota; kingdom Metazoa; phylum Chordata; class Mammalia; order Chiroptera; family Phyllostomidae; genus Anoura; species Anoura caudifer. Next base: position 493,238 of record PVKU01000108.1, read on the forward strand.
GTACGAGTTAATCATTAGATAGGTGTTAGCATTCTTTCTGTATCTCTGGTTGCACACTTGCTTTTATATAAAATTTCAGTGTTTGTTGTTGTTTTCTATATTGTATTTTTCAAGGGCTAACTTTAATTTTTTTCTCATGATGACTAACAATTTTAGAAGGCAAAGAGATCCTGTTTGAATCTGCTTAGAAGCAATCCTTCACAAATCAGCCTTTTAACCACCCTCCCTGGACATACTATTTTTTTAATAGTAGGTACTTTGGGTCTTGTTGGTTTCAACCTTATTCATTGGTTAATACCTTCTTGGAAGCAAGTTCTTATTTAAAAGATAAAGCATTTGTAATCAAAAGATAAAAAATATCCATTACATTAAAAAACATGTCAACCCAGTTATACTGAATTGCCCCTTTTGCTGATAAATCATCTTTCACAATCACATTGTAACATGGTTGCCCACCCTTCTGCACAATGAAGAGGCCTCTCTGTTCTCAGGGCTGTTTTCTGTATGGGAAGGGGGACTGTGCTTCAGCAGGTGTGGTGTTCCTCCTCCCTCAACGCTAGGATATCACCCAGCAACCCTCGAACAGCCTGTGTCCTGCGGGGATGGAGGGCGGCTTACGCTCTCACCGATGCTTCGTGCCCCTCACATCGGCTCTCGGATGATCCACTTAAGATGTCAGATCCTTTATCCAAGCCTAACTGAAGACAGTTGTGCAGACGATATGGACTCTCTAAAATTTTAATTCCTTTTGACCTCACTTCATTTTTAATAAAATATTTATTCTTTCCACAAACATCTAAAACTCAGTCACCCCTTAGAATTTACATTTTACAAGGCCTCTCCCTATGTACTATATTCTCTAATTTTTGACAACAATCCTGTGAGGTAAGTATGAAAATAAAACAACTGAGATTTGGAGAGTTTGCCTTGTCCTAAAAGCACAGCTCCTCAGAGGCAAATGCGTCTTTGGGCCTAAGGACATTTGACTCCCACGGTTTTTTCCCTATATATACCTCCAGTGACTCCTCAATCTACCTTCCATTACAAAAAGATTGTTTTTCTGAGATGGCCAAACAAAAAAAATTAAAAACAAAGATATAGAAATGACAATACATTTTTAGCTTCCTTATTATCTTCTGGAAATTAAACAGTGGAAGGGTCATACCCATCACCACATACAATCTAGCTGACAGTTTCTCTCTGCAATGTAATACCTTAACATCACCTCCAGAGCCAGCAAGTGAAAATCTGTGCCATGGTATTTTCCATGGACTCTATTTTAATTATTTTTCAAAATACTTAGATTAGATTATGGATACTTCCTCTCATTTTCTTGCTGAGTACTGTCTAGTTTCCCCAATCAGGAACAGGACTGATTTCTCTTCTGATGACTTTACATAAAAATCATCTAAACCTGAGCTCTCCATTGAAATTCCTGGAGTACTTAATTTTGAAGCACCTTAACTAGGGTTGATCTTGTTATCCTGGACAACATTCAGATTATTTTCAATATCTGGAAATCATGGTAGTCCTATTAGAGTTTGCCAGTAATAAAATGTTAGCTTTGGTAAAATCAATAGATCCACAAATATAACTTAACTATGCAAAAACAGTCATAGAGGTGATAGGCACTTAATAAATATATAGTCTTTGCTCCCCAACACTTGCCATTTAATTGTGGCAGTTAGATATACATGTATCCACTTTAGTTCAGGAACACACAGGAAGTGGACTTTGTGCCAGAAAACGTGCTAGTGGCTGCAGCAGGACTCAGCATTGGGTGCGGACAAGTCCGTTGGGGAGGCAAACGTTTGTATACTATTCGCAGCCCTGTGTCAGTGATAGTGTTAGAAGAGCTTTTCTTATGTGCGTAGATGAAGGAGCAGAGCTCCTCAAATGGAATCAGGGCAGAGCCCCAAAAAGATTACTAATGAGTGTGTCATACTGCATGAAACCAAGAGAAATGTCCTCAGATAGAGTAGCCAACAAAGTCAGCCATTCTGTGAAATTTAAGACAATGATGAGTGAGAAGAGAACAGGACCAAAGACCAAGTAGGAAGCCCTGAGTGACTCTGTAGTGAGCAGAAGAGGAAGCTGGGTTGTAGGAAATTAAGGATGAAATGAGGAACAAGAAATGGAGGTAGCAAGTCCAAAATATTCACGTCAGTGGTTTGGCCATGAGAGGAAAATGGAGAATCATGGCTGCATGTAGAATCAAGCTGTTTTGTGCTGAGACATCAATGGACAATTTTATTATAGTTTAAATTAAATGATAATTTACATAACTTGGTTTAGACACCACTGTGCCTTCTTCAGGCTTAAAGTGAGATCATCAATCAACCAAGGGAGGACCACTGTGAGGCAATCTGTTTTCATTTCTTAGGTTTGAAATTTCTTTTTGGCCAAATTGACAAACAGCACATCACTTTGACTTATATCTTTTGTTATTAATCATTGGTAAGGGGTTGTTAACCAATCGATGAAAGAGTGAAACTAGACTGTAAATACAGGGGCAACTTTGATATTCAGAATGTGGTAACTTATGGAGAGCCATGCTTCATTCCCTCTCTGATCATCTTGTTAGGAGCTGCTGACATCTCAGTCCTTTCCCAGCCTTCTAGTTCTCGGGAACCCTGGACTTCGTATTCGTGCCATAGGAACAAAACCGCATCAAACCACCACCCATAGCGTTGTGGTTGGAGCTGGGGTTCAACCGGACGTGGATACCCCCATTCTCTACCTGCTGACTCTTTCTACGTATTATTTTCTATCTGTTTTTTCTTTCTTGACTTAATTTTATCATTTAAATCTATAACAAAAGAACCAATGCAAAAAAAAAAAAAAAAAAAGAGAGAGAGAGAGAAAGAAAGAAAAGAAAAGCGCTATTTTATTGAATGCAACTGAGAGTTTACCAGAAGAAAATCTAGGAGGAAGTTTTACTCTGCACCATCAATTGTCAGATAATATTATAGACTTCTGGACTTAAAATATTTCCTGTAAGTTCTCAGTTCTGGGCATATGTGGCTAGAAAGGATGTCTGTTTTAAAATTCATGTTACTGTCATTCCCTCCTCCCCTCTCCGATTCTCCTTAATCTTTCTACTCTTTTCATTTGGGAACAGCAATGGCCCAGGTTCTCCAGTTGATTGGTTAGTCTACCAGGAATGAAACATTTAATTTAACTAGCTCCCATCAGCTCACAACAATAATGAGTTTCCCTCAACCGAGAAACACCATACGCCACTCTAGACACTCATTACATTTGGAATTGCCACCCATTTACTGAGTTCTGAAAAATAAAATTTTTGTGAGTTAAAAAAGTTTTTTCCAACGTTTTATAACTTAAACCCATTTGTACCCAGAAGCACATGCATTTAAGACCACCAGTCACATAACAATAGCTCCCTGGATTCACGAATGTCTTTCCACCAAGAAGTCAAATGACTTAGTTGAATGGGTTTTTCACTGTTTTTGCTAATTGAGTTCAGTAACGAATAATGCCAATCAGGTGGGCATTTCTTCTTTAAAATGTTGCTTTCTATTATTTTCTTTTAAAAAATCCCTCTTCTTCAAGCATTGAGAAATTATCGATTTTCATAGCTCAGTCACTTATACAGAAACTGCAGACAATTTGACATCTACAAAATGATCTACATTTAAATGCTTTATGACTATATTCTTTATATCTATCCCCTAATAAATCTGCCTACAATGGAATGGGCATTTTTTTAAATAAGACACTTAGGAGCACAAGCAAGGAATTTAGCATTTAGCATGGTGCCTTTTTGGCTGAATAACTATATTAATTTCAGTGCAGAATTTTCTAAGTCATGGGTCTGATTTCTTTTCTTTTATTTGATTTTTTTTTTCATTTAATGGTCAAACATTTTTCACATGGCTTTTATTTCCACAAGTCCACTAGCCCTCTCAAGCTACCATGCTTATTAAGTCAATGAGTTCCATAAATACTTATCATGTATCAACTTTAAGAAATCTTGCATTAGGCCAGGTGTTACATGAAATAAAATGCTAATAAAAAGGTATGGCCTTTGGCTTCCCTGGCCATTTGTCTTAATAGTAAATAGGACAGAAAAAAAAACTTTGCAATGCACATACCATTATAAAGTGGTCTCAGAATTTGGAGACTTTACTTACAGACAATAGCATTAAAAAAAAAAAAACACTACAAAACAGCAAATAGGCTCTTAGCAGGGATCTAAGATTTAGGTTTTGTTTTATGGGGTTACTGGGGAAGTCCTTTCAAAAAAAGAGAGCATCAGCAGGAAGCCCGAGAAAGCAGGAAGGGGGTCATATATTTGGGGATCTACAGATCATCCAGTAATCCAGAGAAGCATCCAACATGGCTGGAAGAGACTCATACTTTTAACATCCAATATTTTCATTTGAAAAATGAGAACACTGAGGCATGCAGAGATGAACTGACTAATCCAAAGGCTCTGTGCTTTTCAGTGGTTGAGCCAAGATGGCAGCCACCTCTTGTGACATCCAGCCCCTGTCCTAGCCTTCCAGATCATATTTAGTTAGGATGTAGGACACACATAGGGGAGTATGACAGGTCCAATAGGAGCCCCTATTTATACCTAATATTTTATTCCTTATAGGTGTCAAAGCATAGAATACATATAATATTGAACACAAATCAGAAACTGTATTTTCTGTTTCAGGTATTCAACAGGAGGGAAAGAAATCTGTCTCAGTACATTCCATGTGTATAAAATTAAATACAAATGAGTGAATCTTGATTTAAAAAAATAGACAGTTGTAGCTTTACTTCTGAATTGAAAATGTTTTTGCATTTTATAAATCAAAAAGTAGAGAGGCTTCTTTCTTAATGGAGAGAGTTGCTGATTAAATTGCTGACAAGCAATTGCACTTAAAGACTCAGCAGCCAGAGAATATAAACACCAGGGATAAACACGTCTGCCCGCATCAATCAAAGACAGCTGCGGTCTAGTCCCAGAAAGGTGAGCAATTATTTATGAAATTATGTCTTCTTCAGTGATTCTAGGTTTCAATCCTAGGAGAAACTAAACGAGGGAAACAGGCAATGTCATGGTCCCAATTAACCAAAAAGTCACATGCATTTTCAAAATCAAGGGATTTGACTTATACTCTAGTGAGCCTCATCATCCTGAAAGAAAATTCATTTGACTTTAAAAATAATAACAATTATAGGGATCAGGGAATTCTTGCAGACTGGTATTTATTTTTTAACTCTATTTTTATTGTTCACATTATTACAGACATCCCCACTTTCCTCAGCTTAGCCCATCACCACCCAATGCCCCCTTCCCTCTGGCTGTCACTTTATTTTTAATTTTAAAGTGCCCTATTCTGCCTGTGACCCATGAACACAAATCTAAGACAAAAGAGGTGATACTCAAAAGCATTTTGCACAGGGCTTTTTTGGAGGTTTTGTATGTTTTACTAGAACCGTTTCTAAGTGAGTGATGCTAGATCCCTCATTGCCATTGGCTAGGGGCTTTTAATCTATGGAATGTTTTTCCCCCGCCGGGGTAGCCACAAGCCATGAAGCTACTGTGTAGTTATGAACAAGAGGTCAGCAGCTAAAGGTAAAAGCCCTACACCCCTGAGGTAGGGTCATCTAGTTGGTAGGACCGTACTGAAATCTCAGAGAACACAGGAATGCACACATGTGTCCTTAAGTTAGGCCCAGAACCACAGAGGTGAGCACTCAGTCTCTTTGCCAGGTCATTTAGGTGAGTCCAAGGCCCAGCGGGCAGACCACATGCCATCAGGAGCAGGTCACAGCCCTGGGCTTACAGAAGAGCCCAGGGCAGTGACTAGGATATTCCAGAGTAAATTTGGGAGGATGCAAAGGTTTTCCACCCCTTTCCCAAATTGCTGACAATCAATAAGTGGTCCGGACCATTTAGGGACAAATTCAGCTTCCTCTTATTAACAGGTAGTCCTGGGAATGGTAAGCCTATGAGTCATTAGAGTTTCCATGATAACTACTACCTGCTAATGGCAATAGGGAAGAGAAAAAAGTCGGGGAGATTAGCCAAGTGCAGATAAAGTATCATTAAGACCAGAAACTGGAGCTAAATACACTGGGTTCAAGTCCCAGATTTACAATTTATGTGACTCTGGGTAAGTTGTGCCTCAGTTTCTTCCATTTTTAAAATGACAATGTTAATGTCACTTGCCTTGGAGTAGTGCTATGAGGACTGGATAGATGGAAGGTGCTCAGGATGGTGTCTGATACACGGTAAATGGCAGTGAGGTAAGTATGTGCTACTATTATTATGGAAGCATTTGCAAGGAAAAGGTTGGATACCACACTCCCTCCCCAGGTTCTCAACACTTGCTTCTTTGATGCATCCCACCCTGGGCTTAGTTGGTCTTAATATCATTCCTGATACAAATGAGATCATTTTCCAAGAACCTTGTCCCTTCATTCCCCCATTAGCATGGTCAGGTCTAGGTCCCAAGACCATTGGCCCAGTCCGGCCAGCCAGACCTCCTCACTACTCTCGTACCGCCTCCCCTCCCTGTCTTCGGTGTCCCTCAGCGAAGACTCCCATCCTCTTGCCTGACCTCAGAGTCAGTGTTCTGTCTGCTCTTCTTCATTGATGAGGTCATGTGACTGGTTGCCCTCTGTAGATAGCACACCCTTGTTCTCAGTCATGGCCCCATCTGGTCTTGTGTGCTGGCTAGTCTTCCCCCTTAAGTGGCCTGGACCCATCTAAGCAGATCTGTGGGGTAAGAACTGTTGCCACTCTGGCTCCCAGGGGCCCCTACCTCTCTGACTAGTAGCACCAGTCCCTGCCTGAAATGGCCCTTACCAGTAGTTCTCAAACTTCACGGTTGAGGGATACCGAGATGGGACACAGCACAGACTGGCACGCCTATGACAGAGGTCCTAACAAAGAACAAGAATGGACATTACTCACAGATCGTCCGCTACATGCTCCAGTGTTAAACTCTCAAGGCCCCTAGGAGAATCGGCAGGGAGTGAAATTGTTTTCCCCGTTGATCCATTCAGATGCCCCCAATTATCTTCTCTGCAAGCTGCCACCCAATCAGTAGCTTACTTAAGGGAAGGAAACATTCATTGTTTCAATATGTCTGTAGGTTACTCTCCCCACCCCCCTTTCTCCTACATAAATTCTATTTTTGACTGCATTCGATAGAAACAAAGTTATAGATTTCTGTTGCCTGCAGGTAAATGGCATAGTCCCTGAGTTATTGGTGACAGGAAGCAAAAATATTAGTAGGGTTGTTACTATGTAGTCAAGAACCCAGGCCTCATCCCCAGGATTTCTTACAGAATGGTCTGTGATAAGGCTCAGGGGTCTGCATTTCTAACAACATGCAAGTGAATATAATGCAGGGACTGTGTGGATCACTAAGCTTTCGGTGTCTTTTGTCTGCCATGCTTTGAATAACCTGAGGACTTTCTCTGGAGTCTGAGCCCATCCCCATGGTCCTGGCCTGGGAGCATCACCTTAACCCAGGACTTGGCTTTATTTCCTTTCTGAGTACTGGAGGGAGCCTTGCTAAGGCAGAAACCAGTCTGAGACCACAGTATGGGACCCTGAACAGGGAGGCAACCAGCAGACCTAAGGAGAGGAACCTGACAAAGGTGATGTTTAATGGAACCTACACACCTTGGTCTTGTCAGGTCTTCTGGAATCCTCCTCATGCTATCTTCTGAGATACTGGGTGTAGCTCAAGTCCCAAATGCCTTTACAGAATCCCAGTGCTCCAGATGTTGGGGACCCAGCCCCCATCCCAGGCCAGGCGGCTCCAAGTTACCACGCCCATAGAAGTTCTTCCCAAAGTCAACACGCTGGCCAGTCGGCAGTCACAGGCTGGGGGCTCACCCAGGCTCCACGGTAAATTGAGATCCAGAGTTGTGGGCTCTACTCTCCACCCTTCCCTTTGGTTTCTCTGTACAGTTGGCCCTCTGTGTCCGTGGGTTCCCCATCCGTGTATTCAAAAATATTCAGAAAGGTATGTTGCTGATGCTTTTCTACAGAGTTAGGTCTATGATGATTGTGTCTGTGCTGAAAATGTACAGCCTTTTATCTTGTCATTATTCCCTAAACAATATGGTATAGCAACTATTTATATAGCATTCACAGTGTGCAGGGTGGGCAAAAGTAATTTATAGTTGTGAGTATGCAAAACAGAGTTTATTCTTGTATTGTATTAATTATTATATTATTTTCCTTATGAACAACTGCAAACCCACTTTTGCCCCATGCTGTACTAGGTATTACAAGTGATCTAGAGATGATTTAAAATATGTGAGAGAGTATTCATAGACTATATGTAAACGCTACACCATCACCATGTAAGGGACTTGCGCACCCTCAGACTTTGATATCGAGGGAAGGCTGTACCCACGTTTCCCTTCCCGCTCTTTGTCAGCCCTACTGTCACAGGAATGAAAAGGAATGAAGATAAATTCCTTACTTATCCTGTTTGCTGAATTTTACTGGAAAAGAATATTTTTAATAAGCTAAAGACTAGCTGTGGGTTCCCCTAAAATAAAATAACATTCACTCCATGTTTTCCAGGACAGCTCAGCTTTGGAAAGCTGATATTTCTGGGCATCTCAGATAGGAATCCAAGGATCTCATTTAAGACTTAGGAAAGGGGTGAAAGCGGCCTTTGGAAGTAAAGGTCACAAAGTCCCCACACGGAAGGTCAAACACTTAAATTAGATGACAGTCTCCTCAGACAAGTCTGGGTACCTGGTTTCTCAGTCCACAGCTGATTCAGGGTGTGGTCATGCAACGGGAAAAGCCTGAAAGGAGGCTAAGAGAGGCTGGGAGGGGAGGACAGGCCACCCCCATCAATAAAGAGACTGAAAAACAAGGGAGGAGGCAGGAAAACCACAAGAAACAGATGTAAGAATTTAAGTGAATTTAAATGATACAGCTGTAGAGGGCTGGTCGGCTTGACAACCTCTAATAGCCCCCGAGGGCATCCTAGTAACATAATAATCAAGCTATCAATACGGTGTCACTATTACAAATGACCAGGTGCAGTGACAGTCACCTCTGTGCGAGGCCTTCCTGTCCAGATCACTGTGCTAAATACTTTATGTGCACTAGCACATAGTAGGCACACATCAAGGATCACAACAATGACTCTGAATCATGAAGATGACTATATTATGTTAGAATACCCTTCTTTTCCCCCTAAAAGTGGGATAACAAATAAATTCCAAAAATTCCTTCCAAAATCATTCCTCTTAAATTTAAATTCTTTTAATACATCAGTTAGTAAAAGTAAATTGGATTGGTTGTTTTGCCTGCAATGCCTAATATTTTAGGCATCATTGGCCCTCAAGTGACTTAAAAAGGAGAAAAGTGTGTGGGGATGAGGGATGGGGACTATAGGGGTAGAAGTTTTGTTTTGTTGGTTTGCATATTTTTGGTGGGATGTTGTTTCTGTGTTTTTTAACAAAGCGAATAGAAAGGAAAAGGTTACATCTGATTCCCAACTTTATTTCAACACACCTATAAAACCCATTTATATCAATGACTGTAAAAATATAACATCTAAAAGTCTTAAATGGGGGTATTTTTAAAAGGCTGAAAATGAAACTTAACAGCAGAAAACTCTGTATCCCCATTGCTGTGGAATATTGTCGAGAATGAGGAAGCTCTTTGCCAACACCAGCTCACCCTGTTTGCTTTTTTCCCATGACTATACCAGATGAGTGGGCCTGTGTCACTTCTTTCTTTTGCTCCTTCTTTAGCTCCATTCATGACCTAGTGTTCTACAAATTCTAATCAAAGGGTACACAAAATAAAACCAGTAAAGGAAACATAAAAATGACAGGTAGAAAATGATCAATTGAGTCTCCAAATTCACTGCAAATTACGTTTGCTCTTCACCTACTTCTCATGTACACACGAAACGTTACAGCAATATAATCCAAGTTAATCACTTCTGATATGCCTCATATCCTCCGTCTCTCTGCATAAATTTAAAAAATATTAATAACCAATTCAAATAAAAATTATTATCATTAGAGACTATCAAGTGTCCTCATATATGGTTAAGCAGCGTGACAATGTCTCATCAAGTAGGGAACAGTGCTTCCTAGAACAGCTAATATAAAGACCATATTTAGAAAATTGTAAAGGGAGATAAAATTGATTCAGAGTCCACCCCTATTATCTCATTTTATCTCTTTCTGTTGCTTCATCCCCATCAAGAATTGTAAACTCTTAAGATATGAAATTATTAAATTAGATGTGTCTTTTATAGCTTATTAAAAATAAGAGTTGAGGCATAAATTTTATCTGACATAGATTTCCAAAAATTAAAATAGGAGTAAATGTGCTTTAAATTGAATACCAGAAAATTAGTAAAATTGACACTTCCAGTAAAGCCAGAGGGGTATGGATAATAGAAATACCAGTCTTAGTTGTATTCCCAAAATGTAAAAAAATACCACTTGTGACTCAGGAGTCATGAATGTGATACTACTTCATATCACTTATTCTGTCCCTGTGGTATCAGCAGGCGTCTACAAATCCTATCTGGCAAGAGCGAAGGGGAAAGTTGTATCACTGAGCGTTCTGCAATAGTAATTATAGATTAACTCTCAATTAGCATCAATTCTGGATCTACTTTTTGGAGTACAGAAAGATTCTGAGAGCACCTATGATTTTGTTAGCATCTGATAGTGTCTATTTTCTTCCAGAGTCAACAGTGAAAAGCATTAGGTTATTTATCTGTGCTATGGGCATTTTCCCTCCTTACCATTTATGCAAAATAAAACATTGGCGTTAAAATAACTCAGGGCTTGCCCTTTCTCTGAAGAGTTGGTACATGGGAAGAAATTCAGGCCCCGGATCCCTAAAAGCTACAAAGAGCCTGGATCACTTTCCCACGTACAAGCTTTGTTTCAGAAGCACACGAAGCTCATTTTGGAGTCAAATGGAGGAGTCTGTGACATGCAGCACATAGACGGATTCTAACAGATGGGTTTTTCCTGAAATAACTTCATTAGTTAATCATTTCTTCTGCACACACTTTTTCTAGCTAATTGATATAGCTGCCAGCTGGAGCTGGGAAGGATCATCCAAAGAAATGGGTAGGTAAGGAACAACTCCAATAATTTCACCAAGTCTAGGATGAAACATGTATGAATTTCACCATGACACATTTGAGAGTAAATTTTTTTCCTTAAACTTTTTTTTTCTACCTTATCCCCAAAATCCTACTGGATCTGTGTTTAAACTGAATTTATCATCTGTAAAAACAAAACTTTACACTTTAATAAATATAGATCAGCTTTTGCCAAACTCAACATCATCGCCTGGTGATTCTGTGGGCCAGCTAATCTTTGTGGGTGGTTGGTGGGTTGTCCTGTGCACTTCGGGCTTTTAGACAGCATCCTCGGCCTCTACCCGCAGGATTTCCGCAGCTTCTCGGTTCTGACAGCCAAAACTGTCTCCAGACATTGCCAAAGGTCCCTGGGGGCAAAACTGTCCCAGCTAAGAATCGCTGTTCTTACTTTTTAATTCAATTTTTAAAATAACCGGACTTATGCATGCATGGGAATATTTAAATCCAGACATGTCTAACATATTACATATTGTTGACTTTTAGTCAGGTAAATGAAATGTGTTTTTTCTCTTTGAAGGGGGATTATTTATGCAGCTAATGCTTTCATAAATCTCTCTGGGTAAAAACATAGACAAGATAAGTGGTTTATAACTACCAATGAATATTAATAATCTAAGGAGTGCCATCATCTTCATCATCAAAATTATTAAGGATTTCTTTTCCTTTAGGGAAGGCCTTTAGTGACTGTATGAATAGATAAATAAGAAAATCCCGTGTTGGGATCACTTGAGATATAAACGATAAATTACCAGCCTGGTTGCCTAAGGCATTTTTAAATAAGGGAAAGCAGTGTAATTTAGTGAAATGGACAACAAGAAAACTAAATCTGTTTTGACTTTACTACGTATTTCTGGAGTGATTTGGAGCTCATGAAAGGATTAGACATTCAGATACAAACATTTCCTGGTCTTTGAAATTCAGTAATTAATATAATGTTCACTACCTATTTATCCCTCAGTGATTTCCCCCTAGTGTACATGTGGGTGGACCCAGGAAGAGAACCATAGGAGTAAGATGCTAAGTACCACTGCTGTAGAAGAGAAACAACGAACCTATTCTAGTTTAGAGTGAAGGTTGGAATATAACAACATAAAGTAGGCAGAAAGTCGTTCATCATATTAAAAAAAAAAATTCCATCCAAATTGCTCTCTTAGCAGCAAAGGTTTTCTAAGAGTAGCTCAAGCAGATTTTTAATACGAAATAAATTTAACATTGATCAATTCCATGTTTGAATGTATAATTTCTCCCTCCAAATCAAGATAGTTACCTAAAATTTTTAGTATCTGTTTTCTTAGACTTCCCAGTGACACTTCAAGAACTTAGACTTTCCATTTTATTAAAAAAAATCGTTCTTCATTTTAAATGGATAGGTTATATGGTGCAGATTTTCACTTTTGGTTTTAGATCACACTCTTTTCTTTAGCACAGCAGAAGGAAAATAACACCTTTTGAGATTTCAACTAAATGGACTAACGGTCAGGCACTGCGTTGTGAGTGTAAGAGCTTCCTGCGATTTTAAGCCCCACAGGCACCCTCTGGGCTAGCGTCGCCTGCACACTTACTCTCTGCGGGTTCCTTAGACCTGCGGCCGCTGGATGACTTCCTCAGCAGGCTTCGTCCCGAGGTAAAGAGGCTGGTTAGTTCTTCCAAAGGACTCGTGGGCGTCCTGGACCGGGAGCCGCTGGGAGCCGCCCCGTAGGTGCTGACCGAGGCATTGACCATCTTGCTCCCATCCTGCGACACTGGCCTGGTGGTTGAATGAGGCACCGAGGGAGAGCTCCTTGAGAGGCTGCCAGAATGCACGGCGTCGTAGGGGGGAGGCCTTTTGAGGCTGAGCGGGGTGAGGGACCTCCCCATGCTAACAGGTGATGGGGAGGCCGAGTGGCTCTTCGGGTAGCCGTGCGGGGACTGCGTTCGGTACAAAGTGGATGGCGGGGGAGGGGACGAGGACAGCGCGGACGCAGCAGCCGTGGGCCCCAGGGCCCCACTCTGGTCCTTGTCCGGTTTGGGGTGGCTTGAGGTGTGCGGGGGCAGCGAGGAGGGAGACGCTCCGGCCTGTTTCAGGTAGGACACGTTTTCCAGCACGGGAAGCTTGGTGACCTCCAGCGGGGTGAGCGGGGACTCGTCGGAATTGGGGGAGCACTGCACGGGGGCAGGCGGGAACACCAGCAGAGGCGGCCTGTGTGAAAGCAGGTTAGGGAAGGGCGGGGGGATGTCACAGAGCAAACCCTTTGGAGTACATGGCACTGAGGACTTGGCGAAGTCCAAGTCAGGCACCGTGGGAGTAGCACACTGCGAAGAACAACTGTGATGGTCAAGGTCACATTTGGAGTCTTGGCCCAAGTCGTCAAAAATGGGGTATTTCATTTCCTCATAGACGGCTTCACTCTGGTCATCGTCCTCTCTCCTGAAGTCTCGGAGGATGTTCCCGACCATCTCGATGTACACAGGCTCCTCCTCCTCGGGGTCCCCCGCGGGACTGCTGACCTGGGAGAGGGAGGGGTCGCGCGTGAGCGACGTCCTCCTGGGCGCGTGCCTTTTCATGTATGTTTCATCGAAAGACGTGCTGAGCTGCGTGTTCGGGTTCCGTTTCGGTTTGGGAGGAGGAATCTTCTTTGAATATTCGTCACTGTTGGGTCTTGGTTTAACTGAAACTAAAAGAAACAGGAAAAGAAAGTAAAATTGGTGAAGACAATAACGTTTTCAGAAATGATTTGCCCTCGGATGTACTATTGTACACTTTTGAGGGGAGCGATAGTTTGCTTTATTCCTGGCTGGGGGTTTAGACTAAAATTCAACAAAAGTCAATTATTTCTCATACTTAGAAAAACCTGATGACAGAACAATATTTATCTCACACTAATGTTAATAATCTAGCACTGGTACAGGCATTAAAACCAGGACTATTCATCCCTTTGTCTCAGAATTTTTAAATAGAAACCTTCAGAGGCAACATGTTGGATTAAAAAATTACAAATTTCATAAAGATTAATCTCCATTAATTAAAGGAGAAACTCGGGGGAAAATATCTAGAGTTTCTGTTAGCACAAATGGTCAAAAAATACCATGGGTTCTGAGTCCTTTGAATGATGTGGCTATTGTCCATAATTACATCTTGCTTTCATTTTGGATAAAAATATCTCAGCCTGCTAGACTTAATCTCTGCTTTGGTTCAGATAAGTAACTTACAAAGAGATGGGCCTGCAACTTCAGGGGAAATTGAGGTGAAAATCTCATGAGTCTAGACAAGTTAATCTCCAAATCTTCAGGTGTTGTTGATTAGAGTGTATTTGTTGTTGTTCATAAGATTTCTTATGAAATCCCAAATGCTCTCTTGGAATGAATTTATTGGATATGTTGCCCCAACACATAAGAACTTCATCGAGAGTTTTGCCAGGGAATGATCCACAGGATGATACATAAGCCTCAGGAATAATTTCTGGAAACTCACAGATAGGTGGCCCACTGCATCGCACAGCCTGCTGGAAGTCCCCTCCCCCACCGCCTTAGTCCTGGTGATAGAACACCAGCTTCTGACACCTACAGTGGGGTGGAACAGGCTAGCAACATGTCTGTGACCGAAATTAATTGTTTAGCACACACGGAAGGTACTGAAGTCTTGTTATTATCTCATTATCTCATGGTGTTGATATATGATTACAGTGATTATCATTATTATGCAATGTGGCAGAATGCAGTTGCTTGTGGTAAACGGTAGCACATAATGAAAGTTGACAATACAGCTTCTAGGTGTAAAACTATGAGAAAACAATAGGCTTCTCTACAATTTGCAGCCTTGAGGGCGGAGGGTGTCAAGGCACAAATCAAGAAACACCTGAAATCGCCTTTGTTCTTACTAACTAGCGTACTTAAGACACAGGAACTTAACCACAGGAGAAGCAAAGGTTAGTTAGGCAGCTGCTTTACAAAGCATCGATCATGCCGTCAGAGAAAGGGAACCAGTCAAGTATTCTGGAAGTGGCCGTGCCTCTCACTTTTCCAGGTCATGCCTGCTTTCAGATATTCCATTCTGCTGTGCCCATGGTGTTGACTCTACTCACTGTATCAAACAGTTTTTTGAACTGAAGGTAAAGTATCTAGCCAGAGGTGTCCAACTCATTTTCACCAGGAGCCACATCAGTCTCGTGGTTGCCTTCAAAAGTCTGAATGTAATGTTAGGACTGTGTAAATGTAACTACTTCTTAACAGTTAAGGGAGAGCTCGGCGCTGCTGCTGAGTAGAAACAAGGTGCCAGACTGGATAAAACAAGGTGGAGGGCTGGATTCGGCCTGTGGGCCTTGTGTTTGCCACCTGTGGTCTAGACTTTTCCTTTAACTCAGAAAACACTAGATGTCCTTTTCCAGGGGGTACAGCAGTGGGTGCTTTTAGTTCCAAAAGCAAAGAGTCTAAGGACATAATGGGTGAAAAATACCCAAAGAATTCTTTAGGAGGGACCTAAAGTGACCAATAGCTCTTCTCTGTATCTTCTACTAGTTTTATTTTTTGTTTTTGAAATCTATTGTATATATTAATTTTCACAATTTAAATGTCACCAGGTTATATACAAAAGTCTGAGCCCCAAGAAAGTACAATGTTACATCCTTGCACAAGGTTGACTTAGTTCTGGAGGCACTTTGAAAGACTCGGACCAACAAGAACAGAAGCCCACCCGGACTGTTCTTCGGAAGCTTGTTTCCTGATCCTCCATCTCAGGGCATAGTTCTAAACTGAGTAACTTATGCTCTGGAAAGTATTTGCCCCTGACTCTTGGGTCCTAGGGGTCAAGTGGCGCGGTGCTGGGGTGTCTGCAGAGGAAAGGGGTCTGGATAGCGAGGTGCTCCGTGAATGGAGGGCTGACCAAAGACCAGGAATTCACGTGTGTCCCTGTGATGGGTAACTCCATCGTATGGAAACAGCCATACTCTGAATTGAGATTTCCGTTTGTCTCCCTCCTAAACTATTCACTTTTGCTTTCTTCGACCTTTTGCTAAAGGTGGACATTCCAAATTAGACATGGGTCCTTGCACGGAGAGAAATGGGACAGGCAGAATTCAAGCATCTGCTGAGCCCCAGCCTAGGTAACAGCAACGCGCTGAGGGGCAGCCAGAGCCCAGATTCTCAGGCAGCCTGGGGGCCAGTGGTAGAGCTGGAGTGACATGTTACCCAGTGAAACAGCAGCCTCGGGAATGACCCTGGAGCCAATATCCTTCTTCCCACATCGATGAGAAGGTGGCCTTTGGGATGAGCAAGACCAATGCTTGGGTTGCACTCAAAATGTCAGCAAATTACATTCATTTTGTTTGCCAAACAGAACAGAAAAAAATGAAATAAAGACTTTTGCTATTTATAAAATGATTGAAGAAAGAGAAGGTTCTGTTCTAGAACACAATATAATTAGAATTAAGGTGAAACACTCAGAAGAAAGTTAGAGAATTTGTGCTGTGAGAATAACTTCAATCCCCAAACCAAGTGCAGATACAGTCTGACAAAGAGGAATAAAATATACATCTCTCTCTTATGGTGACTCTGAGATAATCAAAATTGACAGTTGCAATAGACTGAATCATGCTTGCCCAAGTTCAAATTGAAGTCCTAACTCCCACTGATATGGTGCTTGGAGCTGGGGTCTTTGGGAGATAATTAGGTTTAGATGAGGTCATAGGGGTTGAGCTCTCATAAGGATAGGATCACGGCCCTTCTAAGAAGAGACGGCAGAAAGTGCGCTTGCTCTCTCATTCTCTCCACCATGCAAGGGCATAGCAAGAAGGTGGCCATCTACAAGCCAGGAAGAGAGTTTTCAGCAGAGACCAACCATGCCATCACCTTGATCTTGCATGTCTGGCCTAAAAAATTGTAAAATAAATTTCTATTTTTTACGCCACCCGGTCTTGGGTAATTTGTCATGGCAGCTCAAGCTGACTTAGATAACTGTATATTTATTAAGCCCTACATTAAGACCCTGCTCAGCTGAGTGATGAGCACGCATTTTAATTTCTTCCTTGGAATTGGAGTGCTTTAACCAGCTCTATGATTTTAAGAATTAATACAACTCTTTCCCAGTCCTCTAAATAGTTTTTTTCCTGCTCCTGCCCTACACTTCCTCACTCCTGAAACCTCGTCACTGAGAGCACATGACAGCTGAAGAAGAGACGCCATTTGCAGGTGAGCACCGTGCCCCCCCCCCCCCACACACACACACAGGACCTGTAGTTATGGCTCGTCTTCTCAGTCTGACTCAGCAGCCTCCCACTTGGGTCAAGGCATTTGCTGTTCAATTCCAACCCATTTTCTGGATGCTTTTTGCTTGCTGTTGCCATTTGCTTTGGCATTTTGATTCCTTGCTCCACGCCGTTCTGCTGCCCCCCAGCTGAAGCAACTCTCCAGCGATCCTTGCCCAGGAAATACGTAGTTCATGACGTAGGCAAGCTTCTTCCCTCTCCCCTTCCCTGCGTGTTGAAAAGCGCCTAATGCAGATGGACTCGTACAATTCAAGCGCATTTTGTTTCCTGGTCTCTTCCTGTGTATTGAACCAAATTTGAAATGAGAGTATTGAGGCTTTTTGAGACAGTAAAGCATTAAGTAAATTACAGATGACTGGGATGAATCAACAGAGTCATCCCTTTAATATTGGGACGCTTTTTTCCTTTGGGCGTTATCTGCTTCCCATTCCATGCCCCCTTTCAATCGCGTGCCTCTCTCTGGAAAATCGGAGGAGGGTACAGTTTCTTTTCTAGTGAACTGATTTTTCTACCCACTTACCATTTGTAATCTGCTTTTACCCTAGTTCAAGTACTGAGAAAATAATTTAGGGAAGCAAATAAAATTTGTTTCCACTATCATATGTTTTTTTTTTTTAATTGTACCCATGTAAGGCAAAGTCTGAAATTTTAAGCAGCATTGTCAGATAATTAGTTGTACTTTACCCTCACTCTAGGGGATTAATAATCGAAGAAAAATTCATGCTTACAAAGCCATTTCTTTCGAAAGTACTTAAAAATAGTCTTGTTACATATACATGGGCCTTGAAATACTACTAATGAAAGACAACAAAAATTGCATTGCAAATTTTAACAGTCAATCATAATATAAAGGTGATTTTTATTGCCTTTAAATGAACTTCAGATTATTTCTAATAGGTCCAAAGATAGAAGCAATAGTTCCTGTTTAGCTGCAGAACACAAATTTCAATGCTTAAAATAGTACGTGACAGTAGCATTGAGTAAGCAGAAAGTGACTTTTTGAACTGAGGTATCTGGGAACAAAGGTCGGGCCCTGCTCTCAGTCAGGCCCAGATGATCTGCCTTTCACCGTTGATTTTGGAGTCCCACTATCTCCCTTGTCAACCTAGCTTTCTGAGATAAAATTTTCCTTATTTAAAAAAATATAATTCAAAATCAGGCTATGCATCTGTGGGTGTTCTTGACACAAGACATGTTAAAAGAGATACAACGCAGGTCATCGTTTCCTCTCCTAGAAAGTCTCTGGTCACAGAATCCCGGAATTTCAAGGGCTTTCAGAGATTATCCCGTCCAAACTCCATATATTACTAAGGAAGAAATGCAAATTCCTTACCAGCTACCTTTAAAAAATTTTAAATCTCACAATTTATTTATTTCGTATGTTTTTTATTTTTATTGACTATATTGGCTTGATACTGGCTAATAAAATTTTATAGGTTTCAGGTGTACAGTTCTAGAACACATCACCTGTATGCTATATCGTGTCTTCACCACCCCAAGTCCAGTCTCCTTCCATCACTATTCACCCCCCTTTACCCTTTTCTACCTCCTCTTCCCTCTGATAATCACCACACTGTCGTGTGTGTATGAGTCTTTTTGTTTTGTTTTATTTAATCCCTTCACCTTCTTTGGCCAGCCCCCAACGCCCTCCCTGACCTGTTATACCCTTTCAAACAAAGGAAGAAGCTGTGCTCGCATCGTCTTGATCTCACTATATTGTATATGGCATGAAGTGTTATTTTAGGTCTTTTTGGCCTATGCTATACTGCTGGAACCATAACTTTTAACTTAGCTCCGGTTAGAAAGGTATATAAAGGAGGTGATTCAGATCAGGAAATAAGAGTCCAGTGAAGGGGAGGAAGGTCCACACTGTGTGATACTAGCACTGGCTGATTCTAGAAGGTGAGAGACACATCTCTCACCTTCAGCAGAATTGTGCTTACAATAACCCTCTTTTCACAGCTCACGATTCTAAGGGTTTGAGGGATATTTTTATTTTCACAGTCACAAGCCCCACAATACCATCTGTGAATAATTCCTTTTTTCTCTTTCTTTTTTTTTTTTTTTTTTAAGAAGGTGTTTGTAAAGGGATGGACGCTACAAATGCCCTTGGTCTGTTACAGGAAGACTAAGGAAGCAAGGTAATTGGATTTTCACTTGTAGGACTAGTGATTTTCTCCTGGATCTGGTGACAATATTAACAGAGAACTCACATCAAAGCTCTGATGGAAACAAGCTAAGACAGGGAAGGGGGGGGGCGCCTGTATAGCTTTGAAGTCCAGTGGGACTGAACAAGCCTTGGCTTAATCTAGGAGACACGATTATCTCCTCTCTGCCTCAGCCAAGCCGCATAACTTCTGGCAAATTATTCAGAGTACATTTTTTATTGATACTCACTTTTGCAATATAGACAGTAAGGGACATTCATCAGAAGTACTGGGTTTTTTTAATCACTCATCTCATTAGTTATAAAATAAAATTGGAGTTTTATAACCAACATTTTGAAAAAATATTAGAGTAGATTAGAAAAATCTGAGTGTCATAGGGTTAAAATGTTGCTTCTTGAAATAATATTTATTTATACATACAAAACATTTCCAAGGTGCCACGTATCTCTTATTACAGGTTGTGACAAGGAAGGTTTGAACAATCCTAAAGCAGAAACTCTGTGGTTGACAGTCTTCAGCAAGGGCTCCATCCATTCTTCCCCTGCCTGTCTGTGCAAACTGGCCCGTATGTCCCTCGAGAGGCAGAGCCTACTTCCCCTTCTACAGCTTTCTCCTCCCAAAGGAAGCCGGGCACCATGAAAGTCTGACTACTCTGAGATCACTGTGCTGTGAGGAAGCCCCAGATAAGTGTGGGGAAAAACCCAACCCCCCCCAATCAATAACAGAAATGAAACCACAGCGATCTGACCCCAGTTAAGCTGACACTGTGACCCCCCAGCTGTTTGAGCCATCTCAGGTGGCAGCACAGACACTTTTGACCAGTGACACGTCGTCCCCGCCACACCCTACCAAATTCCTAACCCACGGAATTAGGAACAAATATGGTCCCCGCTTTTATATCTCCAAATTTGAGGGGGCTTGTGATGCCTGTGTACGCATCTGAAAGTGCTGGCGGCAGGCCCGTGCTGCCGTAACAAAAACCTTAAACTTGGGCATTAGCTTGGGGACGGACCGGGTGGTGGCAGAGGCCTGAGGATGGTGAGGAGACTGTTGGGAGGTTGAAAATTAGTGAGGAAATCGCTGTGATTGGAGGCTGAAAACAGGAGAGCTATGTTACACTTCATGAAAAAAATGGCAAGGCTATTACCTGTGTGATGTACACATTGTAAAATGCACCTCATGACATTGCGGGCCTGACCCAGCGGAGTTCTGGAAGAATGTGAACATATCCGTTGACTTGTTTGAGTCAGGTATGACAAAGGGTTGCAAGAGAAGCTGCGGGGGGCGTGGTCAGGGGAGGAGCTAACTCTGCAGTTCTCAAGCAAACATGAAAGGAATTATTTCCAACAAAGGACTTGCCGCGCGATACCTTCTCTGAGTAGCTGAAGGTTTTCAAACTAAAAAATGGCTACAGGGCAAGGGTCAAATCCAGAGCTTTTCCAGTCAAGTGTAATCAGGGAGTAATTGTCAAACTTTGGGGATGGCTATAACGAGGCCTTGTTGAGAACTCTGGCTTTTAAAAATCTAATAAATGTTCCACAACCCCCGGATCATCACCCTGGGAGATAGGCCTGACTCAAATCAATTTGCGTTTCTGTCTTTTGTCTAATGAAAGCAGAGTATAATTTGATTCACAGGAAAACCACAAAAATTATAAAGGAGTTTTGGCAACTTTGGCTAAAACAGGTGGAGACAGGTCAAATATCAGTTTACAAAACCTTTGGGCCCCAAACGTTTAAGGGCTGGAAAAGAGCTGACAAAAACATTCAGCACCACAGCTCAGATCCAGGCCGTTTCTTATAGACGAGAAAGGATGACTTGAGAGCAGACCTAAGAGCTCCCAGAGGCAAGCCAAGAGCTGCAGAGAACCGAAACTGGGGAGCAGAAACTGAGCCTTAATCTGTAACTACTTTCTGCCCTTGGAATAGGGAGAATTGGGTACATGTGTGCAAATAAGCCAGTGACTTCTATGTGTCTCTCCCACCTTTTTAAAAAATATCTTCACCCAAGAATATGTTTATTGATTTGAGAGAGAGAGAGAGACAGACAGACAGACACATCAATGTGAAGGAGAAACATCAATCGATTGCCTCCTGTATGTGCCCTGACTGGGGATTGAACCCACAACCTTTTGGTGTGTGGGACAATGCTCAAACCAGCCGAGACACCCAGCACCGGAAGCTGCTACTTTTTTGAAAGGAACTGTACCTGGCAATTTTTCTGTTCCAGACCCACTAGCCTATGTCAGGCTTTGCACACAGAGCAGATAGACTGTGCTTTTTGTTCACATACCTTGTATATGAGGAGTTGCGCCCAAGAAGCCTCGTGGCATCCTCGTGGATTGAAATCATGAAATACTTATTTTTTAGCTAATATTGTAATGCAAGGAAACATTTCCATGACAGGGTGACAGTATTTTGCCTATTGAAAATATTGAGCTTAGGAGCCCTGACTGGCGTAGCTCAGTGTATTGAGCATGGACTGAGAACCAAAGGGTCTCAGGTTTGATTCCCAGTGAGGGCACATGCCTGGGTTGTGGGCCAGGTCTCCAGCGGGGGCCACGCCAAAGGCATCCACACATTGATGTTTCTCTCCCTCTCTTTCTCCCTCCCTTCCCCTCTGTAAAAATAAATAAATTAATTAATTAATAAAAATTTAAAAAAGAAAATATTGTGCTTAGGAAGAAAATTGTGGTAGATTCTTCAAAGGTGGCCACCCTTAAGTCTTTCCCTCCTTGTACGTATTCTACCTATTGATAGGTAGAGTTTCTCTTTCTCTCCTAAATCATGGCTGGCCGTGACCAATAGAACGTAGCATTAGTAATTCCAAGTCTTCCACTTCAGAGAACTGACAGTTTTCACTTCCTCTGTCTTGAAAGCCAATTGCCGTGCAAGACCTCTTAGACCAACACGCCAGGAAGAAGCTCACCCTAGTCATGTGAAGGGAGAAGGACAGACCAGACATGTGAATGAAGACTTCTTGGACCTTCCAGCTAATCCCAGCGACCAGCTGAAGACGGCCAAATAAGAGACCCCAACCAGCGTCACACAGAGTAGAAGAACAGCCCATGTAAGCCAAGTCAACTGACAGAATAATGAGAAATAATAAATGGCTGTTGCTTTAAACCATAGCATTTTGGGTTGGTTTATTACACAGCTATAGATAACTGAAAAAATGCCAAGATTAATTTCCTGTTTTGGTGGATCTCATAGAAAACACTACTGTTGTTTTCACAGAACTGCAGTGTGCAGCCCGAGGAAACAAAAGACATTCTTCAGGAATGCAGAAATTAAGGAAGTTAGATTGCCTTCTGAGTATTATAAAATCACCACAGGGTGATTCAGAGAAGAGATATAAAAACAGACATATTTCCTGATCAAAAAGACTGGACTGAAATCAGAGCAAAGGTATTAACAAAAATAAAGGAAGAAAAACCCGAGGGGAGTATCCAGCTTCAAGGAACATAAACCAGGAGACTCCAAGCAAAACCCTAGAACCCCCCGGGGGGTATGGCCCTCTGTTATGTCCCTGTTGTGCGGATGGACCCAGCATGCTCGTAAAACCTGAAGCCTCCACTTACATGATTCTTATGAGGTCTTCATTTTCTAACTTCAGATCCACCGAGAAACCTTTTAATAATTTTCCAAAATAGTATGCATCTCTTCTCTATGCCTATTTTCATCAGAAACAACCAACGTGGAATTCAGTTTTCCTATCACAGATCTGACTGTTTGCATCCCCCCGAACTCACATGTTTAAGTCCTAACAGCCAGTGTGACTGGGGAAGATTTGGGCATTGGGGGCGTGGCCCTCATGAAGGGAATTAATGCTCTTATAAAAGAGAGACCCCAAGAGCTCCCTGGCCCCTCCACCACATGAGGGCGCAGTGAGATGCCAACAATTTGGAACCTGGAAGTGAACTCTCATCAGAGTCCAGCTATGCTGGCACCGCAATCTTGTGCTCTCAGCTTCCAGAATTGTAAGAAAGAAATTCCTGCTGTTATTCCATTACCCAGCGTGTGGTTTTCTGTTGTAGCAGCCCACGCAGTCCGAGACCTATGTCCATCTCTTCTGAGCTGGTTACGGTGACACCTTAGTTACTGCAGATGTCTGATGAGATGCGGTCTCTATGCTTACAGGTGGAAGGCTGGTCCTGCGCCAGGGCAAATTCACCAGAGTAACACCATCTCACGGGGTTCTGCCCAGGAGAGTAGCTGGCATTCCGAAGCAGACACAGCCCCCTGTCCACAGCGTTTATCACAGTGTCTAACTCGCTGTTTCCGAGCCAGGGCAGTGTCCTGTTTCCAGATCCGCCCCTCCTTCTCTGGTCACGTGATGCTCGTGAGACACTGCAAAGGAAGGACACGTGGCCATGCTGTGGGCACCTTGTTGACCACGCTGATGAAGTCCCTCAGGTTCCACCTGTCATCACGTATTTTAGGTAAGTCTTGAAGGAGCAGGAAAACGATCTGGAGGTGATGTATCTATCAAATAGAGGAACTATTATGTAGGGATGATGCCAGCCAGTCAAAGTGTTAAAATATTAGGTCCCATAACTGACAAAAATGTTTGTTTGATGAACTTTAGTCAGGGACCTGAACTTTTCTGGAGGCCCATAAGTGTGTTTTCTGGTAAAATCCCGTCTTAGCAATAACCCTGCCAACTCAGATGCCTGATAGCCTTCGATATATGATCAGGGTCTTCACGCTCCGCCTTCCCACTGGTGGCATCTGATCACACAGGCCTCCTTCAACGAAAATCCAGCCGGAACCCCATGCCCTGATGTCTCTCCTTAGTAATTTTCTATCTACTGACCCATAGCCTGTTGCTTGGTTAGATATCTCTACTTGCTCATGTTGTATTTCAACTTGAGTCATTTCTATGCTGAGATGCTTTTTCCTCTATTGCAATTGTCACAAATACAATTCGTTTTTCTTACTACTCTGCGGCTCTGTTCTTTGACATCTGTGAACTATGCATGGCTGGCTTCTTTGTGGTGCTCACATGTTAGCATAAAAGTCACTTCGTTGGAGAAGTCTTTCATGGCCTCCCAGTCTACCCTTACTACACTGGATAGTTCTCGTTTGTTCCTCAATTGCTTTAGGTAACCTTCCAGGTGCCTGTGTATGTATTTTCCCAACTTGAGAGCAATGGTTCCCTGTTTGTTTTGATCTTTGCTATATTATCTGTGTGAAGTGACTAGAAATTCACAGGTTCTTGATAAATATCTGTTTACTGTGCAGTGAATTGGCAGACCTCGGCATTGTCTGAGTCAGCACTGAATATTTCAGGTATTCCCCAGTGACCATAATGAGTCATGAGCCCCCATAATCTTCCATTTCCTTCAGCATCATTTGAATTGAGAGGCAGGGAAACGATAGGCGCTTGGGGGACAGTAACAAAAGAAATGAAGGTGAGGATGAAAGAGTGGTCAAGGGGAGAGTATTGAACTGAATATTACATGTGAGTGGAAATTGAGGCGAAACAGTTTACCTGCCAAAAGAGAAGCCCAGGAAAATTCACTGAGTAATTAAGTGGTCCTCTTTTAGTTCCCTTACCTGAGAAAGGTCCAAGGGGGACACGGAGGAACACAGGGCACACAGAATTCACAAGGCAGATCCTGCAAGTTACACTTCAGGTCTAACGACTTTGTCAGCATTGCACTAGCCACGGCTTCTGGGATTTTAACAAATAAAAACTTCCTTGGTTGATACAAAACTGTCACAATGTAAGAAATAAGAAACAAAAGTACCTTAAAACTCCTTTACACCCTCATCCTTGGTGTGCATGAGAGAGACAGCGGCACCATACTGAGATGTCTCTGTAGTAGTGAAGATATCTGATAATAGTGTGCCAGGTGCCCCATTAAAACCGAACACAGCTTCCGCCCTTTTTTCCCTTCACACTCCCTTTCTTCTGGCTACCAAACTACCGCTGTTCCCCATACTTCTCAGGTGTGTGTGTGTGTGTGTGTGTGTGTGTGTGTGTGGTCAGGTCGCTTGGACATTTTCCTCTGCTCTTCCACTGTCTGACCTAAACACACATATTCCCACCTTTAAAGGCCCAATTAAAGTATCTCTACTTAGACCCTTCCTTCTTTGTTTTTTTTTTTTCATTTGTGCTTCATCTATTTCCTTCTTGTGACTTTCCTCATTTCCTATCTTGTCCTTGCTTATCAGCTTCTCTCTTTACTAGAGACTTCAAGACAGAATTGACTCATCTTTCTGAAACCCAAACAAACTTAATAGAAAGAATTGTTCTCGATGGGCATTTTGGTAACTACGATATATAATTGTTTACCGAACAATAAAGTACCAGTGCATAATGACTTAAATTTTTCAATGCTTTCCACACATTCCTTCAGATTTTCTTCCTTCTCTCTATTTTCAGTTATTTTTAATAAGAGTTTATCTCCTGAGAGTCTTTAGGAGTACTTAAACTTAAAAGACTAGCTTTGTTTAGAAACAGAACTTAAATGAAACTAAATGTCTGTAGGACTACAGGTTCCCCAAACCTAGAACGCTCTTGGTTTTATCTCTGCGTACCAGCTTCCTCCAACCAGTGGGCAGTCAAATGACACTCGGGAAGTCCAGGCTGGAGAAACAACATGCACAGTTAAAACCCAGAGATATCTGTTATTAAATCACTGGTTATAACTCTTTGTCCCTTTGCACAAATAATTTGAAGCCATCGGCTTTACAAGTTCACAGTAGCTGTTGCTCATACCATTACTACCTGCAGAGAAAGAAGTTACCAAATAAGCTAATTTTCTGAGCCCCTAGGGAAAAAAGAAATGTGATGGCAAAGAGCAGCCATGGAAAATGCATGATGCTGAGCACCCAACAGAAGCTCAGTTGTTTGTGATTCAACCCAGGAGGATATTATGTTAAGTGAAAGCAAGTTGGGATAAAAATCCGATTAATGATTGGAACATTTCCCCTGTCCCTGGGGCACCCCGGTCTGTAGAAGCGAGCCCCTGCAGTGCCTCAGAGCCGGTCTAGCGGGGATTATCTTCTGTAAGTCTGTCCTGATGGGGATGTAAAGATAGAAATGTGTGTGATCTTTTCAAGCATTTGAGCACACGGAGGAAGCAGCGTGGAATTACAGAGCCAGAAAACATTTCATTCTACTTCACTGAAGTTGTGTTGATGTGGGCTAACATCTTCTCTAATGGAAGTACAGTGGTAATAACAATAATAATCAGAGTAGTAAAAATAATAATAGTGGTAAAGTACGGACCATATATCAAATGCGGTTTTGGTATCAAGCAATGTGCATTTGGGAAATCATTTAATTTAATCCCCACAATACCCTCATGAGCTAATACTACTCTAGATCCCATTTTCTAGGCACTGCAATTGCATTATAGAGAAATTGAATTATTTGTCCATGTGGTAGACACAGGCTCTGAACCCAGCTGATCTGATTCTAGTGGCCATACTATCAAAGCATAATTTGTCTTTATAGATGATGGTACATATTTGTTTTACACATATATAATAAGGGTGTTTTAACTATTTCAAAAAAAGAAAGCATTACCACTACACTTCCATGAGTCGGGTTAGCCTAATTTATTAGTTGTATAACCATGGGAGTTGAACTCTAACCTCTTTAAGCCTCCTTGATCCCAACTGTTTAATGGGTATAATAACGCTTACTCATACAGGATATCATGAAGATTTAAAGGACACTGAACTTGAAGTATCTGAGTACTTCATGGGCCATGGGAAGGGCTTAAAAATTAAAACCAATATCATTATCAATTATTATGAGTATTCATAAGAAATCTGTCTACGTTGGAAGACAGCCAATGAGAGGACATGCTTTCACACACACTTCACATTTCTTTAGCAGCGAGCCATAAAAATTAATGGTGCCAATGCCAGAGACCCTACCAGTTCTTGAAAATTGTAAAATGAGTGATTGCCTAAATATATATAGATTTTATGTCCACTGAACTAGGAGATCGATATTTCAATTTCCTTCTGTATTAAGTTTATATCCTATATATATCTACATAATATAATTTATTTTAAAAGATATAATCTTTTCTTTAGGCTTTAAAATGTTCTGAATATTGCCATTTCAACGTTGGTGTTATCAGCTTAAGCCAAAAAAAAGATGACTTTCCTTGGGTGAGTTTTAATTTAAAAATGCAATTAAGATCAAAACAAAAGAGAAAATGGAGGACATAGGTCACAGTTTATGTGCGGCAAGATGGGAAACTCAACAGATTAATACCTTTTATTGGAACTCTTTTTTTCTGAACCACAGATATATCCCTTAAATGACATTTGGGGGTAGTTTCTGTGCTTCTCAAATTTAGGAAAAGTGTGACTAGTTTCTAAAAAAAAGAGAGAATATTTCTAGAACACGAGGTGGCTCATCTCAAAGATGTCCTAAAGTTTTATGCCATATGCATGTAATGAACGTGTAGGTTTGTAATGTTTCTTTATGTTTCTCTGACTGGATATCATAGCAGGCCCATGATGCCTGTATAATGTACCTCCCGTTTTTACACAGTGCGCTTGGAAAGGGAAAGGATTTTCTTTTGTTTGTGCACAATTCGTGCTTAACCCCAATGACCCTATAATTCTTCCCTGGAAGGGTATGTAGGTGCCGTTTATCTTTCTCTAAATTCAGATGAGGAAAATGGTCTCATCCAAGCCAGGGTGGTTTGACACAGGCCAGAACCTCACTGACCGTGAGGAACAGACTCTGGTCTTTTTTGGTTCTGAGTCCTTTGAAAACGCAACCCAAACAGAATAGCCTTGGGCAACTGGAGGGCATAGCCTGACTTTTAAACCTAAGGCCTCAATCAGCTTCGCTCTTTCTTTCTCATTGCATTTGTCAGTTCTGTTTAGTCCGCAGTAATTTCAGAAGGGGGGCTCCGAATGCTGGGCCACGCCAAACAGTCCCAGAGCCCTCCTTTCCTTGGATGAATTCGTGAGCAAGTTGAAACAGTTACAGCAATGGCAGAGGTTATGATTTGGCTTATTAGTAATAAGTCATTAGGATGACATAAATTCTGAACCAAAACATAGAAAAGAGAGGTTACCCAGTTTGTATTTTCCCAGATTATTCCCTGTGAGCATTGTCCTACTCATACCTTAAACATCCATCCACCTTGACATCAGCTTGGAATCTTAGCCTAAAAGTTACACTTCAACTTGTAGACATTTTGAGTAACCATTACGGGATTAAGCAAATGCGCTCAACCAAATCTCAAAGTATATTTTCAAACTTAAATTTGTATTTCTGTGTGTGTGTACATACACAGATGAAGGTATTTATATGCACCTATGTATGCATATACAAGCATAAAAGTATAACATATGTATGATAGATCCATGTATATGTTTATTTCCTACACACCCAGAAACGCCTAGCTTTGTGATGATAAGGATGGTTAGTATGCTTGATCAGACCCTTTACACATGAAGTTATAATGACTATACTCAGTTAGTTCTGGCCAGATCGTGAATCCACTCCTCCACCTCTCCTCCACCTCTGGTCACAACCTGGCAATGCCTCCTCATAATTATTAGAAAAAAGTATGGTCTTCCAGCATGTCCCTCAAATCTCTTTTCTTCGGCCACAGCTTACAGTGCTCACCCCTTTGATAACCCCCTGCATCCGGAAGCCTCTCTTTCATTGATTCAGACCAAGAAAGTGATTTTCCCCCTCAGACTCTCCTGCCAAGTACCCCCTGCACCCAGGATGCCCTTCCTGGCCCCCCTCACTCCCCGTGTCCCCTCCTACTTAACTTAAGCCCTGGTTTAATTTTCTCACTCAGGGATGACTTACCTGGAAACTCCATCTGAAACTCTTCTCCCCGGGAATCCTCCCTGTTTGTGCGCCACAATTTCTAGGGGCATGTTTATTCATATGACTGATGCTTTAACGTCCTTGTCTCCCCTCCCCAGACTGGAAAATCATGTTTGTCTTCCTCACCTCCGAAGCCTAGCTGCAGGCGCGGTGCTTATTTTTTAATACATTTAGAATTTTGCAGTTACAAATAAAAAGATGCAAACTTTCACATTGCTCATTCACTCTGAACACCTTTGATTAATTTCATTTCAGAAATATTTTGCAATAAAGTAGCTAAATGGTTGAACCTGCCTTATCATCAGACATCCTATCTGTGATCTATGTAGAAAAAAACTCAATGTAGTGTGAGAAGGAGGAAGAGCTTGTCTCAATTAAAACAGGAGATTAAGAGGCAGTCTTAGTTCACCCAAGCTAAGCTGGTGGTTTAGGCAGAGCAAGTAACTGCAAAGGATCTTGGTGTGGGAAACGTACAAGTGGGGAGGCCACAGGAGAGGACGTTAATCTTAACAGGAACAAGGTCTGGGGTGAAGCTCCGAGATTCTCTGCAGGTAAAAAACTATGCAGCCCAAGCACCCAACATAATTGGCGACAGGGCTGCCTCTTCCACTTCCTCAACTCAGAATGTTCTCAGATAAATTTGCCCCCACAATGCTTTTCAAACAGCAGAATGACCCAAACAGGGCAGACAAACTGTTCTCTGCCAGTAGGAATGTCCACGTTACCTTGGAGATGAGGACACTTTACAATCAAACCCGTGTCCTAAAAACATCAGATAATTGCCCGCAAGCACACAGCACTTAGACCAGAAAATAAGAGCTTTCCAATGGGTTAAGCCAGCAAGCTGCTTGAAACAAAACCCCAAATTCCTGAGTCACAGAAGTAATTGAGACTTTCGATGCATATGGTAAACACCCTTGGAATGAGCAGGAAGCCATGGGCCCGGATTTCTCGATTGTTTTCTCTGCGTTTCTGTGCACAGATTCGAATGGGAAGAATTGTTTTCCTCGTTCATGTATCATTTGTTACACACCCACACAAAGCAAGCAGCGACTGCTCTTTCCCCCAGTGAATTTACCATTGAAAGGGGAAACAAAACATATATAATTTCCACCTATTTACCAGCAAGTGAGACTCACAACTGACAAAACAAGTAGGAAAGAGCACCAGTAACCCACATCTTCGCCGCGACTCCTCCCCCGCCCAACTTCCAGATTTCTAGCGAGCTTTTTGTAACACTCTAGTTCTTTAACTAAGGTTCTGTTAGGTCCAGAGCTTTTCCAACACAGGAAGCCAGACCTCAGTTAAAGGATTTCTTTAGCATTGTCAGTTCACTGCCACGAATTTGGTGAAAGCCTGTTCCTCAGGCGGAGCTTCCTTGAATGAAACTGATACAAAAACGTGGCCCCTCGTTGCAAGACCCGATCCAGTGGGGTGAGCACGTGACTTGCCCCTTAATTCAAATAACATAATACATGTAAGGATAGAATGACACATGCAGGCTTTTAAAAGAGCCATGCTGTCCTATATTGCTGCTCTCTAGGTGAAAGCACTGTCACTGTGCCTGAGCTGATGGCCACGACTTCCTCCATGAGGAGACGATCGCAGTAAACCATCATTGCCTCTGCGCTTGCCTCTGTTCTCTCGGGAACACTTGCTCCGTGAGAGCCCTGCCTGTCTCCATCCCCTTGCATACCTAGTGTCTAGCCAGGGTTCGGGGACGTACTAGGAGCTTTAGGATACGTGTTTCACCGATAGCTGCAGAGATGCAAAATTGGAGGTGGTGCGCGGTCCTATGCGTCTTCCAGGGCTGCGCATTAACTAACCCTTGTCTATCTTTCCAACTTCTTTTCCTACGCTTGTCCTCCTCACTCACTCTGCTCCAGCCACACGCACCCCAGCCCCCACATCCTAATCGCCAAACATGTTCCCATCTCAGGGCCTTTGTACTCCCTCTTCTTTGTGTTCACAATGATCTTCCCCCAGATATCTGCATGACTTGCTTCAGCACTTTATCTCAATCCTGCTCAGAGGGTCCCTTTGCTGCTTTATTTAAAAGAGTCATTCCCCTGCCCCTCCACCCCCACCCCTCAACCACTCACTCTCTTGTCCCCATAGCACTCATTGCTAACAGGAATCCTATTATATATTTATGTCTACTTGGCTTACTACCTGCCTGCCCACACCGGAACACACACTTCACCATGGAAGGGATTTGTTTTATACACTGTTTTATATGCCCTAGGCCTGTCCCAGTGCCTGCCATCTAGTACTTGCTCAATAAATACATATTTTGTGGTTTTATTTGGAGAAGCCATCCAACAACAATTTTTGGAAAGTATTCCTTTTGTTGCCTATGTCTCTGTCATCACAGACTTCCAGAACGAATCCATTCATAGGAGCTGGGATGAAATATATGGTCAGTTTTAAAATAATAAAAAGAAAGAAAGAGAATTCGAATGGATCAAACAAAAACAGCTTGGATGATAATCATTTTTCCGGCCCCTCTGGGAAAACACCCCTGTTGTTTTGCTGAGCCAACTCACACATATAAAATTCTGAACACATCGCAATTCTCGCTCCAGTTCCTGCTTGCACCAGAGGGTTTCTGTTCCAATTGAACAATTACACCCTCTAAAAATATGCCCAATCATCTGGATGCAAATGCAATATTTTGTTGGTAGGACAGATACCACTCAATTACTCAGACCTTATTCAGATTTTGCTATGAGTGTGGCTTTTCAAAATGAATCGTGCTGCCTTGGTGGCAATTCAGCATCACATCCCAAATGCCCTGCAAATGGCTTCTCCTTTGCCTGGAAGATTGCACTTCTAGGCATGCATCCCGAGGAGAGAGTCAGTCGTGTATGAAAAGATACACACAAGCAGCTGTATCACAGTGTTGTTGCTCTCAGAATAAGTCAGAAACAGCATCAATATCTGCCAAAGTATGTGTACTTAAATTATGAGATGTTATAACTATACAATAAAGTACTCTGCAAACATAAAGATAATGATGAAATAATATACCTATTTATAGAGAGGGACAGTCATGCTTACAGAATTATACAGTTTTGAGTATGTGAAACAGTTTATTCTTATTTTATTATTCATTAATTATTGAATTATGTTCCCTATAAACAACAGTAAACCTACTTTTGCCCAGCCTTGTATTTTTGTGTATATTGTAAATTACATATTTATGTTTCTATGACTTAGGGTAGTATAACTGATCCCTAGCATTTTTTTGCATATGTATATATTATGATTTTCATGTCATAATCAGTTTTCATTTTTAAAGTATGCAATGTTAATATTGTGAAAATGATAAAAGGATAAAATAAAATGTATTCCTTTAATTTACATCATGCATTAACAATAGGGCAGTATCTTCCTCAAGGGGGTGAAAATTTGTTCTTGGATCAGAGACAAAATAGCTTACTCTTTTTGTGTATAAAGCACAGATATCTGTAGAGTAAATCAATAGCTATACAGCATATCAGTGGTATTAACCTGTCATAGGTGGGTGATTAGGAAAAGTACATCTAAAAAGATTCCTTATGGAGGAAATAATGAAAAAAAATGGTTGAGAAATGGTGCTTCATTCCAAGTCAAACATTCTAATACTATGCTTATGTATCTCTTTGGAAATATTATAGTTTCTTCCATTTAGTTTGCTCACAATTACTCTCTCTCACTCCCAGTAAGTACAGGTTTAGACCCAACCATGAGGGCTGAGAGAGGACCCTATGTGAATTTATGAGGAGTTTCAGAAAGAAAGCAAAGGAATGAGGTTACTAGATCACTAATGGCAAGGAGCTCCGGTGTAGGAGTTAACTGCCACATCCCGTAAGCCACTTCAGGCATCTCAAAAGCAATCCTTAGAAATATTTCTGCTTTTTCTAATTGAGGTCAGACAATGGGAAGCTTTCACTAATCCCTAGACATAGCACTTTTTTTTTCTTTTTTGGCATTTGTACAATGCCTTCATTTAAGACCTTCCTTAAAAGCATCCTCTCGGTGATAAATGAGGGCTGGAGCTGGCAAGCCTTTTCTCTACTGACACTCATATTTCAGAAGTCAGGATTATGATTAGAGAAGCACAATATCAAAGACAAGACCCAGATCAGTCCCTAGAGCTGAGCCACTGAAATTAGAATTATCGCCAGTTTCCTTCCAGGAATAATTTGTAATCCATCAAAAGGACAAAAGGGGACAATGCTAGAATGTAAACAATAAGAAGGAAAAAATACAGCCTCCAACCTCCCAATATAATAAAATTTTCTTCTACAGGTTGTCATAGAGCAACTTCAAGAGGTGACTTAAATCCCATTACAAAAACTGAATAGGCTGAGTAATCTAGGAACATGTCACAAAGAATGCTCAGTCCCCAGATGTATTAAGTCCTTGGTCAGAAGCTGATTGGTGGCACAGTACTAAGAAAACACTCTGGTTCTCCTTACCCATTCCCAGAAGTGGCTCTGTGTGGTGATACTTCCCCCATTCTTGGAAGTCACAGTCATCAATTTAAAGAGAAACCATGGGAGGGAGAATCCAGGCAGACCCAAAGATGCCCACATCCTAACCTGCAACCTGTGACTGCAGGACCCTCTGTGGCAAAGGGAGCTTTGGAGATGGGAGTGGGTCTAAGGACTCTGAGAGAGAGAGTCAGCCTGGACTGTCCAGAAGTGTCCAATCTTACCTTATGAATCTTTAAAACAGAGGACCTGTCCCCTGGCTGTACCCACAGAATCAGGGACAGAGGGATGTGGCCTGAGGACTCAACCAGCTACTGCTAGTTTGGGAGATTGCAGAGTGAAGCACAAACTAAAAACTTTATGTGACTTTTGAGAGCTTGGGAAATCAAGGAAAGGGATTCTCTCCTGGTGCCTCCAGAAAGGAGTCCTGCTCTGCTGACACCTTGGTTTCAGCCCAGGGAGACTGGTGTGAGATGAGACTGAATTAGCGGATAACACCTTTGTGTGGTTTCAACCACTGAGTCTGTGGGACT
The DNA here is from genome assembly GCA_004027475.1 of Anoura caudifer. Lineage (NCBI taxonomy): Eukaryota > Metazoa > Chordata > Mammalia > Chiroptera > Phyllostomidae > Anoura > Anoura caudifer. The sequence goes on from PVKU01000108.1 coordinate 527,625, forward strand.
TTGTTACAGCAGGAACTGGAAGCTAATATAAAACCAAGGGTGGAAATGTCAAATCCACATTTTATTTATTTATCTACATCAGTGGTTCTTACTCACAGTTCAAAGCACCTTCACTGTTGGTGTGATGAAGTTAGTTCTCTCTCCTTGGATCACCCCCTTGGAAAGCACCAAGGGGGGGGGGGTCAAACCAGTCAGTTCCCAAAGCAATACAGAGGCACAGACATAAAATAGAGACAAGGAAGTCATGTTTCCAAAGACTCCTGTTCCATTTTCTCTGGATCTTTTAAATTAACACCATAATGCATTAGGCAACATTATTCCTTCATATTTGCTCAATTGGGTTTTTGTTAAAAAAAAATAAAGGCCTTTCAAACAATATAATTCCACCTAATCTTAAAATAACTGAACAAATTGTAGACACTGGCAATCAGCCTAGCCTATTTTACTTGGCCCTTTCTTTTTGTATTCACCCAACAACTTAAATATGATAAATGGATTCAGGAAAAGGAAAAAGAAAAGCTTTACAAGTCCTTTTGTTGCAGGGACTCTGGTTAGAAATATATATTTGATTACAGCTGCACGGGCTGTTTTGTTTTCGTCATTTTGTTCTCAGAGCAACTACTGAGAAGGCCATCTCTGAGCACGCATTTCATGCTCTCTCCCCTTACATAAGCATATTTTCCTGTTTTCATTTGTTCACAGTATAGCACTATCTGAAATCATATTTACATTTTGGCTCATGTATCTGTGTTTTCCACTAAAATACAAATTCCATGAAATTGGAGAGTTTCTTTACCTTCTTCATGGTACATCCTCATTTTGTGAAAGAGTTGTTGACATATACTAGGCAGTCATGAAATAGTGTTGAAAGGAGGGATGAATGGATAGAGCAGAGAAAAAAGAAGATAGTCAATGCTCGGAAGGCAAAGAAATCTTCACAGAAATGGTGAAAGCTCATAAATCTCAAATGGGTGGCTATTAATTAGAGAGATGGAGGGAAGCAAGGATTCCAAATGACGTTCCCCAGGCAGATCATAACACTAACCAAAATCCAGAGAGGAGAACAACTTTGGTGTAAGAAGAGCACAGGAAGTAGCTAGAGAGAGAGGAGCAAAAAGGCCGTGTCAGACAAAAGAAAGTTGGGATTGTTGAGTATTAAGGGATCAAACAGCTTTGTCTAGTAAGTGTGAACAACCTAAAGAAAGGAAAAGAAAAAGATGTCTCTGGAGACTAGTATTTGAAAGTAATGTCTCTTTACCTGTGAACTCTGAATATTGAGCATCCCACACTTCAGTGGCTCCTCCATTCTCAGGTGAAACCATGTGAAATTCCATAGTGGACTCAACCCTATGTTTGAATCTGTTCAACATAAGCCCATGGGGGCTGTGAATTGTCAAGATATTCACTCCCTCATCTCACCACTCGTACGTAAGGAGGGAATGGTCTTCCTCACTTTGCTGAGCTTGGCCACATGACTTGTATTGGCCAATGAAATTAGTGTAGATCTCATCTCTTCTGAATCTCAGAAGAGAATTTAGATATGTATGGCTTGAGTTGGCCTCTTTCAGTCATGCTCAAAGGAAAAGCCCGCCTCATTACTACGGCCTGCCAATGGGAATGCATGTTGCAGCTGAACTTGGTCATCACGTGTGATAGATACAGTCAACGACTCATCAAAGTGCATTCTCCCCCTGCTGTAGTGTAGAGCTGCCCCTAGGAACTGGCTGTTCAACCAGAGACTGTACTGTATTGCATCCAGGTGGAGCCATGTGACAGTTCTGATCAAAGAAATGGACTCAGTGGAAGTCATGTCTGTCTCCTAAAGACCCAGATGATTAAGAAACCACCTCTTTCCCATTTGGCCAGTGAGACAGTGGTGACTGAGCAGCCCCACCAACAGGAGAGCCATCACGAAGTTTCTGTGTCTGAATTATGGAGAGGCCACTCCACGCTATAAACACCCACATTTGGACAGTTATGTGAGCAAGAACAAAATTCCTATTTTGCTAAACCACTAAAATGTAGTTTGCCATAGCTGGTATCAGTCTGTATAATGTGTTTGCATGCAATAAAATTGTATGTACTATAATTATTAAAATATATTCATAGGATTATTTCAGAATCAGAAAAATTTTGTGTTCACTTAGGATAATGTTCCTCAAAAGAGAATGTTCACTTTTTTGAAAGCTAGCTTTCCAATATAGTAACATTTTAAATTTATTTTAATGAGTAAAGTTAAGAAATCTTGGACAAAAATTGGGGGGGATGCGAAAGTGCGAGGGAGGTGGGGAGGGCTGGGGGTGCTGGGATGGGAATAAAAGACAGAAAATTATACTGGAACAACAAATAAAATAAAAAAATTGTATCACGCACATGCACACACACAAAAGAAATCTGTCAGTGTTCCAGCTGCTGAGGAGAAGATTGGTGAAAAGATCCCTGTTTTCAGAGAGTTTATATACTGGTAGGAGTCAGACAATAAATAATCACAATAAATCAGCAAATTACATGCTCTGTTAGGAGGTAATGCTGTTGATGGAAACAAAGAGCAGGATAAGGACTGATGGGTGTATTGTCAGGATGTGCATGTGTGTGCACACGTGTACATGTGCAAGTGGGTTTAAGTGGTAGGGGATAGACCTAAACAATATTTAGATGATCCCTGCCTAAGAGGAATGGAAATAGTGGGAGGGAAGAAGACCTGCAAGTGGTCTCTTCCATCTGTACTCCTCACCCGCTCCCTTGGTGATCTAGACACTCTAGGGCTCCAATTGTCCTCCTATCAGCTCTAAATGATTTTGGCAGATATGATTATTAGGCAAAGGAAGAAGAAGGAACTCATCAAGCTTGGACTGGTTTGTGTGACAGGGGTCCCCTGTGGACAGAATGGGGGACACTTTCATACTGGGGAAGCCGGCGGTGGCCTCCATGGGCACACACGTACCAGACCTGTTAGTTACACCACTTACCACTGATAATGAGATGGATGGGCCTTAAGTCTGGAAGTTTTAACGACCTTTAAAGATCAACTGTGTTAGTATTAACCTAAGACCTGACTAAAAGACTTTAACAACAAAGAATTTTGGTTGTGATGGCAACAGTAAAAAAAAAAAAAAAAAAAATCAGGCATAGGAAAGGAAACAAAAGGTTTTCTGTTGATTAGCCTAAATTTGACCTTACTTTGTTCAGCATATAATTCCAAAAAAGGGAAGGAAAAGGCAATAAAGTACAATTCCAACTCAGGTGCACACAATGTATTTTTAACATAAGGAACAGATGCTGCTTCTCCCCTGCCACCCTGGCCTGTGTCTGTTTCGGCTGCTCACACCTCCTTCCAAATGGCTGGTCCAAACATGCATCCTTCTGGAATAAGGCATGGTTATTTCAGTCTATATATTATCCTCTAAAAATTACTCCGAAAGCATTAACATATTTTGTAAAGAAAATAAATAAAGATAAAAAAATTGTCAAGGAAAACTGGAAAATGCTCACAGTTTCTGGAAGCTGCTGTAACATTGCATTTAGAAAGCTGTTATTATTTCACAAATGCTGCTCCAAATTCCCATGATATGTACGCTAGCTGTTATCAAGATAAATATTTTTGGTGACAGTTTTATAGGTGTTTTTGTATTGAAAATTTTTTTCTGTGCTGCACATAGTTTATATTAAAGCCATGAAGAGAAAAAAAAAGCTTGGGCCACTTTAGAGTATGTTTTACTTAGCTTATTGTTTTTATTGCCACTGAAAAATGAAAAATTTGGTACAAAGAAGGATTAGCAATGGAGGCTAAGGGATAAGATTATTACAGGGTAATTAAATGTCCGCTTTTTTCATTTTTTGGGGAAATTTTTTTAATCCTTCATAAAATTTGATCAACTTTTCACCTCACTACAAAGCCCAAAATGGAGGACACGCACACTGTTCTGACTCTGGAATCTTTAAAACAATGGCTACGTTCATGAAAATGAAAAGTGAAGAAGACTCGTCCATTCCTCTTTTGAAGCCAATGGAATAACGTATTTCCAGGGCAAAAGATCAAGACATATAAAGGCACCTTCCACGTTCGAATCCTTCCTCCAAGCTTCTGAGGTCTAACGTCCTCCCCTCTCTGCTCACAGAGGATAGTAAAGGGCTCTGGCAGTTGCTACTTCTGGGTCACATACGTCTGTGTCCTCTGCCGGCCTTTTCAGTGCATCTGGGTCTGTTGACTCTGTTCCTTACATGACATTCTCTGGGTTTAAATAGCAAGTGCAATTTCTAAATTTGTATCTGGACACTGACTAATACAACAGCAGGTAAGAAAATGTGAAAGTATAAAGGAATTTTGGAGAATATTTCATTGAAAAGGGAAAATGGAGGGAACTTGTGTGGGAAGTGAATGTAAAGTAGAGAAGTAACAAATGCCTACAGGATGGAAGATAAAGTTCCAACCACTTTGTAAATTTCTCAGCCATTAAAATAAATTTGTGGGTGCCAAGGACAGTGTCTAGTACCTTTGTTTTTTTTTTAACCTCCAAGGGTTTAACATATTTTGTCTTGCAATTATTGTGATGGACTGATTAATTCTTAGAGGAGACGAGCAAGAAAGTTTATAAAAGAAAAAAGAACAAATATTACACACAGTATAATACAAATATTACACACTTTTCTGCTGTCTACCTACTTTCTCCCAGAGCTAGACATTTGTAAATAATCTTTCCAATCCATTTGCCGCTTGCATGCACTGAAGAACTGTTAAAGGAAATCACACAAAATCATAATAGGAGATTTTTGCTATTTTCTATTATGTTCACGAATACAGCTCTCACAGGTACTCAACACTGCCACGAAATATTATTGTCTTTCCGATTCCTATAATGACAGCCTTACTTCTTGTATTTCTTTTCCAACCAACTTTAAAGAGACAGCATTGCTTTATTTAAGAAAATAAAAGCAATCTATGATGGTCACTTTAGTGCCCCTCACCCTGACCCCATGCATGTCTCTCCTGGCGTGCATGGCTTTGTAGAGCCTCTCTCACACTGACTCTGATTTTTACAATGCGACTTGCTTGGCCAATAGGGATATTAGCAAGGATGTCACAAGCACATGATTAATGGATACTTGAATATAAGGTGTGTCTCCTTAGGAAACTCATGCTTTTGGAAGCTAGCTACCATGGTGTAGAGATAGACTACTGAATCATGAGAACTCACATACACAAGACCCTGAAGGTTGAAAGGCCGTCTTCCAGCCAAGCTCCCAGCTAAATACAGTAGCATGAGGGACTTCAGCGGCACTACATGGAGCAGAACTACCCAGCTGAGTCCAGTCAAACCCCACAACACTGAGAAATAATAAATGATTGTTAAGCCCACAAAGTTATCAGGTGGTTTGTTACATAGCCACAGATAAGTGGAATACAACTAGAGAGAAGTTTCTTCTTATTCTCATGGCCAAATTAGGACAGAAACCAGATTTTATACACATGTCTTGATTTACTCTTCCATGAGGCCAGAGGGAAAAAGCCGCAATCCCATCCAAGGCCAAGATGAGCTTTAAATCTCTTCCTTTGTCAGTTCGTCAGGGACTTTCCTTCTTTGGTCATCTCCCATCTCATTATCACCAGTCTGTCCCTCTCTTCTAGATCATTCTCACCATGATACTATGATGTTCTTGTTCCTCTCACAACCCACACAAGTATGTGCATATACACCTTATGGTGCCTCATCTCCTTCCAGTTACCACCAATTTCTGTTTCCTTTTTATCCAAACTCTGCAAAATATTACATTTGCCATTTCTCTATTTCCTTATAGTCCATTTTTTCTTCAAACCCTCCCCAATTCAGCTTTTGCTTACACCAGAACCCAAATTATTGTCCTGATCACCAATGACCTCCGTGTTGCCAGATCAAATAGACACATTTCTGCCCTCAGCCTAGTTAGACTCTCTGTGACTTTCCATCATTGATCACAGCATCTTTTTCTCTTGGATTTAGAAGTATTTCATTTTTTCCTCCTCACTTACTAGCTACTTTTTCTGTTTCCTATCTTCACTTCTTCACTTACACTTGACTAAAGCTGAGTTCCTCTTTCTGCAATAAGTGCACGTTTTGTCAGGGTCAGTTAAAGGGTTATTTACAGACCTTCTGATCTTCTGCTTTCTCTCCAAAGGCAATTCCAAATATCTAATTTAGTGGCTAAATATCATCTTTATTCTAATGACAACCAAATCTATATCACTGACTCATTCTCCAGAGGACTATATGCCATTGTTTACCTTTTACGTCCTTTAAACATCAGTCAAACCGCTCATGCATAGCAACCCAAAGCTCAGTTCTTTTCTAATCTTTCCCACCACATGACTCCACCAGATATTCACTTGCTCAATCTAGAATCATAGGGTTTATGCTCGATTCTCTAATTTGTTCTTTAAATAAACATTTAATTGATTACTTCCTAGCACTAAACATGCATTAGATTAACATTATTCTTGTCCTACATGAGCTCAGTGCTTATAATTAAAAATAGACATATGACTGGTGAATTACAATACAACCAGAAAAATGTTTTAGTAAAGACCAGATAAAACATGCCCATAAAAAAAAAAAAAACAGATAAAGTTCAAGTACCATTTGAAGAAATGGAAAAAAAAATTGTTTCAAATGGCAGCATTCTGAGAAATTTTGCTTTAATTACAAGAAACATTCAGAATTTCACTTGCCGTGTTACTTGAAGGTAACCAAACAAGTTAACTCACAGTTATCCTTTAGGAAGAAGAGTTCTCAGGTTTTACATATGTGTTCAAAGGCACTTCCTAATGTAGAAATCTTGTTGAGCTATGGGTTTGGATGTTTCCCTTCCTGATCAGACATCTTCAAGTTATTTTCCCCTCAGTGTTTCCACAGAGCACAGTTATAAAATCCAATTTATTTCTCTCTCTCTCCACATTCTTGTTTTGCTCCTCTTCAGCATAATTTTAGAATTGCAGGGAACTTGACATTCCCAGGAAACTCCCTACTCTTCTTCAGAGACACGTGAGCATTATGTGATTGAGTAGCGAGGTACATTGCTTAATACACAGACATTTTTATGTTAAGCACTTACAATTGGTGACAACCAAGTATTTAAAAACTGTATGTGTCTTTCACACATCATATTTCACTGAGGAAATTCTAGGAAAAGGTTAAGAATCATAGACAGTTTCGCCTATCTAGTGTGACTATCTGGATGTGCAAGAGATATTTAAGGAAAAATAATTGTGATTCAGTTGAAAAAGTATTAAGGAGTATTAACGAAGTGTGTCTTTTAGTGTACCTGTTGGGCTTGGAAATGCCACAGATAGTCTTGAGTATTTGAAAAGAATTTCTCTCCAATTCAATAAACACTCCAGTAGAATAAATAATTACAGGTAACAGACTTAAGTTGGTATGTAATGATGAAAAACAGTCTGTAAGAATGGTCTCGGTTCTTTTCTAATCTTTCTAACTGCTATCAAATATTGTATCTCTGATGAGTAAATGTCATACGAATCTCTGTAACTTTACCTCCAAACAAATAAAGGTCAACTTCGATATATATTCATTAAACATAGCATGCTTCAGGAAATCAGTAAGTAGTAAGGATGTAAAGAAGAGTAAGACCTTTAAGAATACACAGCTTAAAGAAGTCTTACCAAAAAAAGACGGGGGGGGGGGGCGGGGAGAAAGAAAGAAAAGAAAAAAATAAAACAGCAATGCCAAGTGTGACAATCTGCCATAGAAGAGAGCTCATAGGGAAAAAAATACTTAATTCTGGAAAAAACAATCTTAACAGGAATTAGATAAATCTTCACTCAAGGAGGTTTGGGTCAGGAACATGAAGAATGTGAGAAATTTTCCAAGAGCAGCATTTCAACACAGGGAAGGCTATGAGCCATGGGCAAGGGGCAAGGGAGGATGATGCACTTGGAGAGTAGGAGGGAACACTGAGCCCCAGACAGTGGACAGCGCCTGGGCTGAGGGGGAGATCAGGGCTGGGCAGGTCCAGGTCTCCAGGGCAACCTGGGTGCTTGGGATGCTCTGGAGGGCAGCCTTGACTTTACATACGTTCTTTACTAGACTCGAGTTTTCGGAAACATGACAGTTAAATGGAACCTTTTGCATTTATTTACTTGATGAAATGGCTGTGGCTGCTATATTTATAATTTGCGGATCTATACATCCTTTACTGAAACCCAATTTGGCTTATAACCTTCCAGATTATAATAAAAAATGTAAATGTAATCAACAGCACACATTTAATGAGTCTTAACCTATAAAGCATGCTACGATCCTTTCCTCACAGATAAGTTTTCCAGATAGGATGTGTATATTCTAAATATATCTACATCTATATGTATGTCTCTACCTATATATCTATATCACTATAGGTACATCTCAAATAAGAAAGGCATGAAAGTGTGAATAGGAGTAACTGCTCCGACTGAAAAGGTAGCCCTTTTCTATTTGTCATAGAGTAGCCTGGTGCGAGCACTCTCCACCTCTCATCCATGTCATTGCCCGCACCCCCGAATGGTCTCCCCGACTCTGCATCCGACCCCTCTGAGTCCGTCCTCACCGCAGTGATTCTCTCTAACATGCAGTGCCATTCTTCTTTCTCCCTTGCTCCCCTCAATGGCTTCCCAGGGTGCAAAGCCCTAGGACTCCAAGGAAGGTTCTTCGGGGTCTTACCTTCTTTGTCCTCTCTGACCTCACTTTCGGCTCCTGTCCTTTTTACCCAGAGTGCTTCCCCCGCCTTGATCTCCTTGCTATGCACCTCCTGCCTTTGGGACTTTGAAGCAACCATCTTCTCTGCTTGGAACACTCTATGGCAAGCTGTCCACCTAAGTCACACCCTCGCCTCCTTACTGTCTGTGCAAGTTATCAATGAACTATGTCTCACTTCTGGATTTATCCTCTCATCCTGCTCATGACAAAGGATTAGGCCCTTTAAATATTTTCTCCTGGGGCAGCTGGCACAATGTTATACTTTGTCAGCGGAGGATACTGAAGAGGTGGAAAAGGGTTTTACTTCCTGGCTCCAGTGGCTCCAAAGCCAAGTTCCTGCAGAGCAGGGGGCTTCTTCATGTCCAGCTCCTGCAGAGAATAGAGCTTCTCTGGCACTTGGCTCCTAAAATACCCCAAGGTCATCAGCTGCCTGCAACGACCCCTCCACCCCCAACCCAGGATGGCCTTGTAGTGGAGCACCTTTGATGGCAAACTACTGTGAACAGTTTCCCCCAGCACCCTAGATGGTGTTTTCCAGCAAGTTAAAAGAAAAAATCCTGAAATTGACATTCTGTAAAATTCACTGAGCCTCAGTACAAGAAGGATTTTGGCTCCCCTAAGCTCTTTTTGATTCTTCTTAGTTTTCAGCTGTTCTCATTAGATGAAATTGTCAGAAAGCAGAGATTTCCAAAGGGTGATGTGTTCCCATGTTCTTCTCCATATAATCAACTTAATTTAATACATATTAGTAGCAAAAAAAAAGTTAAGAAGAGCTTGCCTTAAATCACTGTCTTCCCACTCAACAAAAAGATCACAGAAAGGAACACATCTCATAAAAACTCTCGGTACAGACATCGGGCCACACAATAAAAGTGTTTTTTCTGCAATAAGTGAATGTGACATGGAGGTCAATTAAAGGCAAGATTTATGTACACATGCAGTCATCCTGCCTTAAGAAGTGGCTTTGTTCTAGAAGGGAGAGTGAAAATCTTCCCAGAAGCTGGATTCCTGTAGGTTGGCAAAAACAGAATTAATCTGGGCGAATATGCCTGGCCTGTAAGATTACCACAGGAACGGCTCAGGGAAAACCTGACATGTAGAAGAGTAAGAAAGATGAACACTAACTTCCAAAAAGTCACTTAAGGGAAAGAAATCCCAGCTCTCTATTATGTCTTAATTGAGAAGCTTGGGTTGTTGAACCTTATCTAAAAGGCATAAGCTGAACATTCTTTAATTTATAAAATGAGGATAAACTAAAATTTACATGGTGTCAAGTGTATTTGCCACCACGCATAACTAATTTGTGTGCATACTAAGATTCGGAGATGCAAAACAAGGGAGGAAATACAGCATTAGGTTTTGCATGCCTAAGAGGAGCAGACAGCAGTCTCATACTTGAAATCATCCAGAGCGGTTGCTGTGTTGTAAGCTGGGACCGAGGCGATGGGTAGATGATGTCCAAGGCTCTGGCTCTCTGAGGATTGTGAATTACTGTGCTTTTCCTCTCAGGTCTCCAAATGCCTGAACTTCTTTTTACATTAAAGATGTTTGAAAGTGCATCAGCTCTTTGCATCAATCAGTGCCCTGGAAGACCCGTGCGTAAAATAGCACATTTAAGGGCCAGACTGGAGTCCAAGGAAAGAGGAAAGGCAAGGGCTTTGTAGAGAAGTAAATGAGGAAGAAGACATGTAAGAAAGACAGGCTATCGACTCATTTCCTCCATGTTCCTTACAAAATCTCAGTGATTTAATAATTTGCTACATTACTCCATAGTGCTTTAGTATAATTGCATGGATAAATGTGGCAGACCCTTCTGCGTGGCGTGGGCCCAGCTCCCACTCGGAGATGCACAGGACCCACACCCACAGATAGGTTCTTTCGTGGGTTATCAGATTTGCAATATACTTATGCTGTTTTGAGCTTTGCTCTTTGCTAAAACCTCCTCACTTTGCAAGTGCTAAACCTTGGGACCAGTGTAACTGGCTGCCTATTCATTTGCTAATATCCTTCTTCTGTGCTGTAATGAGGGGCATTGGCTCCTTTGTTGTAACTGGGATAGTGAGGAAGAAACATCTTGTAATGTGAGGAGATTTTTAGAATAAAGGCCTATCATGGCAGAGGCCTCAGCTTTTGCTCTTCTTGAGAGAAAAGCCATGCTGTTGTCCTTATTCCTCCACCAGACTCAGTTGCCTGTGTGTATGTTTTAATTCATCCATGATGACGTGGACACTGTTGGCCCATGTCTGCCACAGATAAATCCCTATCCAAGCTTGAGGCTAGCCAAAAACAGAGAGCATGGAAAAGTTGCAATGAAGGCTGCATTAGTAACCCCCACTTCATTCGAGGATGCATGCTTTCTGATGTCCATAATTGGAAATTGATGCAGTGTTGCAATTCACAAGTTGCATAGCTTGAGAACATGTAGTCTCATCTGTATTTGTCATTAAAATGCTACTCAACAGGCAAGTGGAGGTGTTTAGTATAAATTATCATCACCAATCCCTACAATCCTGGGGTTCTGGAGAAATCCATAGGCTAAAGCAGCACGGAGCACCACAGTGATATGAAGGCCACTGGGCATCGTCTAGGCCACACCCATCTGGTGTTTTAGGGGACAGTGACAGTGCTGGGTCAGTCTAGCCCACAAGGTCCACAAGAAACTCACAAAGTAGGAAGATTGGCAGTGAGGATCAAAGAGACATGTATTTATGTACACTATAATTTTTAATATTGATACCATTTTTGTCAATATTTTCCTTGGATTTTCTAGAAGTTCTTGGGCATGGGTCCTGGGTGTGGAGGCTGCTAGACTAAGGCATGTATTTTCTCATGCTTCCCAAAAGATGCTGAAGCCAAAAAAAAAAAAAAAAAGATTTTCCCACTTTCAACTCAATGAAATAATCCAGGCATTTTGTAGCAGGGTTGACTCCCATTAGATGGGAAAAAGAAAAGTCAAAGAGATACATCGGGAGGGGAGTTATAGTTTGCCCTATTCATTACTGATTATTGGATTGTCTTGTGGTATTTATATTATTCTGTTGAATTATAGATTACTTCTTGCATTGCTAATTAACTTCCCACAAGTTGATTTCTGAAGTATCCAACCACATAGTGGGATAGTTTCCAAGAAAACAGCGTATACATCTTTGTATCTGAGTAGGAAGGTTTTTAGGCCGGTCCATGAGAGTCCTGCCCTCTGGGACTTTTATAATTCTGTGTCCTTGAGTGCAGATGGGACTGTGAATATGATGGCATTTTTTCCCTGTGATTAAGTTACAGGATATGGAAAGAAAGGTGAAGGGAGTTTCCGGTTAGAATTAAGTTTCCCAATTTGCTGACTCTGAGTTCATCACAAGGCAAGTTATCCCAGTTGAGCAATTTAAAGGACCCAGGCCTCCCCTGGAGGGACAGAGTCCAAGTGAGAGAGTCCCTCTCTTTCCACCCTTGAAGAAGGAAGGTATCACGTGTTCCACACCCTCAGGGACAAGAACTCTGCCAACAGCTCGATGAGCAAGGCAAGAACCCTGATCCAGCTCCAGTGGCACCTGGCAAGACTCTTGACTCAGAGACACTGTGAGACAATGAAGGTGTGGTATTTTAAGGGACTTACATGTGTCAATTTTTTGTACAGCCCTTCAACACCCTCCAAATCAATGCCCTGATCACACCACTCAAGAAATTCGAGTTTATTGGTTTCTTATTAAATAATCCATTGCAGCCAACAACATGGACCGAAATCCTCTTACGATGTTGAGACACTGGAACAAATGAGGTCAAATCCAGCCACTTAAGAGAAACATGATGGGTGAAACCATTAACGAGGCGGGGTAGTTTTTGGACTAGAATCAACCATCACCACAAGGCCTGAGAGATGCGTGGCATGATGATTTGACTTACAAACTGTTTCATTCACGGGCTCAGGGTAGGTTTAGAAAAAATCACACACTGTAGATATACAACTCTACGTCCATCTGAGCAGTGCCTGGTTTGACAGATGGCTTTGACACTAGGAAGCCTTGCAGCTTCTGACTGTCAACTTGGAAAGAGAAATCCAGAAATGTGGCCTTTGCTGATAATCGCCTACATCTCTCCACCAAATGCCAAAATGATGAAGATCTGGAGAGCTTGCTTTTCACTTCCTTGCTGTTTTATTACTGCAGTGCTACATGGGGCTTCAAGCACCTCTTGGGCACACCTCAGGAAGTACAAGTGCCACTTGGGATGTGGAAAGGGGCCTAAAGCAGACGTGCTGCAGTCATTTACATGAGCCTTCAAAAGCCACTCGAAAAGCCAGTTCTGAGCCCTTTGAGAGAAGAAAAACTGTTGGTGAGAAAGAAAGGACCCTCTCAGGAAAAGGTCCAAACAAATTCAGAAAGAACTAAGCAGATACTCAAAAGGCCTAAGTCGTCAGCATTTTCTAAGTGTCCATCATCCCACCCACTTTGGAGGTCTCATCAGGAAAGTTTGGAAAGTCATGGGGACTATCCTAACTACCCCCTACCCCCACTACCTGATGCTACAGCCTGGTGCTGAGAGCAGAAGGACAGCAAGGTTACTGAGAATCTATTCTAAGCTACGTGTTTCGCTCATGTATTTTACCCACGTAGTCTGCCTAACCACTTGATAAGATGGATCACTTTTCCACTGCTACGTAACAAGTTATCACAGACACAGCAGCTTAAACATTAATACCCCTCACTGGGTCACAGTTCTATAGATCGGAAGTCTGGGCACAACCAGAACCCGGAAGGCTGGGTTCCCTGCTCAGGGTGCGCAGGCTGAGGTCAAGGTGGCATACACGCTGAGAACTGTGGGGAAAATCCACTTCTAAGGTCACTACTATTGTTGGCAGATTTCAGTTCCTTACAGTTATAGGACTGGGGGCCCTGTTTTCTTGCTGGCTTTTAGTTGGGTCATTCTCAATCCTTAGAGGCCACCCACATTCCTTGCCACATGGCTCCCTGTATCTCCAAGGGAGAGATGGTATTTCCGGGGAATGTATAAATGGTGGGTATCCCAAGGACTGGAGAATCTTGGGTAGCATCTTGAATTCCACCTGCCACATAAGATCAGCATTCACATTCCCACTTTACAGAGAGGAAACTGAGGCTGAGAGAGATTTGTGCATGCTGGTAGTGCTGACGCGAAACCCAAGTCTGTTTGCCTCTTCAGCCATGTTTTCCTACTATGCCATGCTGCGTTATAAAAGGAATAATCTTTTAAAACAATTAAGATCACTTGATAAAGTATCAGAGATCGGGGTTAGTAACTGAGGAAGAGAAGTCAGTATGGGGCTGGCTTTGACTGGTGCTCACGTGGGTTCCCAAACTGGAATTATGACCTGGGAAACCTGGAAGGGCCCACGGCCGTAAGCACATGCGACTTGTTCGCCTACTCTCTCCTCAAACATCCACAGGTTGCTTTTGAAACTTCGCATTAGTAGAAAATCAGAGTCAGGCATCTTTCAAATTCAACACCAAACAGCAAAAGCGCAACACATATCCTTGTAGGAAAAGTCACATTATTAAGCTGGTTAAACTGTTTCTTCCAAAGCTAAACAACTAATTACGGGAAGGAAGCTCTCATGGTTGTCATGCCAGATTTTCTGGTTTCTAGAAATAATTTCTTTGAGTCAGGGCTTGCCTCATGATGTGTAGAGAGAAACACAGCCTGAGATGGAGCGTTGGGAATGAGGCTGGTAGTAAGACGAGGGAAAGGACTGATACTCTTCCTGTTGCCATGGGACCCCCAGTCCTCCAAGGCAGGTGCCGCAAGTATCGGCTGAAAAAAATGGAGGCCGGAGAAGCAACATTCCTAGAGGCTGACATTTGCCTTTTTCGGTCACCTGGAAATAGAAATGTGTTTCTGTTTTTAAAGCAGCAACCACATAGTGACCTTGGCCTTCCTCCCTTGGTCCTGTCTCAACCACACAATTCATGTTTCTAAGGACAATCATGATTCCAAACATTCCTGCAGGTGTTCCAACTATGATTCACGCACATGAGTCAACTCAACATTTCTAGAAGCTAAAAATCAGAAACCAGGTGCACTATCCCAATTCAAAAATATCTCCTCATTACTTGCCAAGAGACAACCATGAAATAAAACTGTAAGTTAAGGACTGGGAATGACTTGAAGGAAGGGTTCATAACAAACGAAAGTTAAAATACTTAGTGTTTTGCCAATTAATAGCATAGACTTGTAATAAAAGCATGAGAAAAACTTAACTAAAAATATTTATTTTTTATTGATTCTAAAGTGTACAGGTACTTGAAGTATAATACAAGTTTGCTTTCCTCATTATACTAAATATTAAATTAATGTCGTTATATTGTGAAAAGATTATTTCACCTGGAAGACACTCCCTTGCATATTTGGGTGACTATGTAAATGTTTAAGCCTCTAACACATACAGTGTGTATATGTGTGGCCTGTCCTTTCCTCTCCTACTTGTTTTTAATATATGTGCTTCACCAAAGCAAAATGCCATGGTATTCAGGTCTGTTGTACCTATTAGCCTAGGTGATAAGTCCACACTTAAAATAGCATTAACTTATAGTTGTATAGCAATTTCTGTCACCCATGCATCCTTGCAGACCTTAGCGCATGGGGTTGCCATAAAGCTGTGAGGAAGGCAGGGTGCAACCAACGTTTCCTTCTTTAGAATCATGGTAAAGCAAAGAAGCTCTCTCACTGGGTCATTTGTCCCAAGTCAACGTTCGCGTGTCAATTCTAAGTACAGTGTCCTTTGCCTAAGCCGTAGGGTGTCTCTACCAATGTTGTTCTTGAAGAACGGGCATGTGTCTTCTTGAGCAATGGAAATGGTGGATGTGAGGTCTCACGGTTCTGCTTTGTCTGGATTGCACATGAGACAGAGATTGAAGGGACCCTCACCCTCCGCAGTTATCTTCCTTTACTTTATCTAATATTTCCTTAAACTAAGCAGGAACTGCATGGAAGCAGTAAAAAAGGCAATTATTGCCAGTTTGTCTTCTCTACTGTATGATACACATTTAAAAGATATTACTGTAGAAATTTCTAAAATAGCATTGTAAATGTATATTTTTAATGAGGCAAGATAATTTTTAAAAACTAAATTTTACCTTTCTTGGTGTGTGATTTTATTTTGTTTATGTTCATCATTACACCACTTTTTTCCTACTCTGGAAAACTGTTTTGCTACAAGTCCACTTCTTTTTAACTTTTATCCACAGGGAAGTCATAATCCCTTACTTAAAGAGAAGCTGGTTACCATGGAAATCATTCTAATGCCACTGAATCAATATTTTGATTTTGCTGACATTTAATGTAAAAAAAAAGACAGACGAAGATTTATAAAAGTCAGTTTTCGTTTTTGTTGTAATTTTGATAGGGAGAAAAATTGTAAAGTAAACATACACTCCATAATGAACTCCAGTTAACTCACAATTACAAAGAACTGAGACTTTGTAAAAGAAAGATCTATGTATTTGTACAATTTTGGCTTTGAGTACACACATTGGAATGCATTCGTGGGGATCCGAGGCTTATCCCCTGTCTCTGAACTGAGCCCTGATTCCTGTTGTTACAGAAGTCATAACGTGAAAGAAGAGATTTGAATCCACCCAGGTTTACAATTGCCTTTTCAGTAAGTGTTTTGAGGAGGCAAAATTTGCCTTGAGAATCACTCTTCTTATAGAAGTGGACCATTTCTGCACCAGATCCTCACAGCCCCTCTGGTCCACTGACCCTCCTCAAAGACACACTACAGCGGGAAGCTCCTTAACCCGTCTTCAGAGCTCCTTTTGGTGTCAAAGCTGGATGTGGTTTTAATGAACTTCACTGCCCATCAAGCAGTCTTCCAAGTCTAACTGAAGTCTTTGCTGCTGCTGTAATCATATCCTCAGAAGAAATAAAGAAAATAGAGCCTCTGCTGTTTGATAACTAGCTACTTAGAACCCTAGATCTTTAGCTGCTGAAGGGATCTGAAGGAATTAGGAGCTTTTCTATTTCAGGAATTAGCTACCTAAAACATCTCAAATAAATGGCCATTGGTTCCGTTTTTAAGACAATTGAATTGATTGACACCCAAATGTTTCCTTCAGAGGAAAACCATCATGACCTTCAGCTTGTGTTCACTGTGAACACCCCAGGTCCCCATGCCCCACGGGGGGCTACTCTGAAGTGTATATTTGACACTGCTTCCAGCAATGTTTCCAGAAGCATTATAGTGCTTGATAAGCCCCTCCTTACTGACTGCTTTCCTTGTCTCTTCCATCTCCCCTCCCTTCTTGGCTGGTTTTTTATTCTCTTCTATTCTTGAATCATTCTAAACTACATCCAGGCCCTCTTCATTCAGAGATTACTCTTCTAAATCAGTAAACTTCTTTTGTAGACAATCTAATGTAATTGATTATATAGTTTCCTGGCGCAAAAGCAGGAGAGAGATAATCTCTAGATACAAGATCGCAGAAAACAAAAAGAAATGAAAGGCACCATGTGTCAGTATCAGAGGAAATCTGAGAACAATATTTAAAACATTCAAAAGGCAGATCTCTCGGGCCCCTTAGTGTATTAACAAGTAAACCAAACACCTAAATTGTTTCTAAAAGCATATATGTGTTACAGGTTGAAGGACATACGAGTGACCTTGAATCATGAGAAAAAAGGGTCAAATATGCTAAGGCAGCAGAAAAAAATAGTTACATAAATAGACACAGATATACACACACCATCTCTGTTATCCTATTCATCATAGCAGACCAGACAGGGACCAATGTAAGTATCCATCAAGGAGGAAATGATTAAAGTACTGTGATAGATACTTCTCTCCTTAAAAATGGTGTTTTTTAACAAATTGAATGCCATGGGGAATAGTCACAAGAGATTAAGTGATAATACACAGCACACAACTCTATGCACAATGATCTCAACTTTGTAAATTTGTGTACACATACATGTCATTCACATTTGTACTCTCACACATGTATATATACTCATGTTCTGTTTTCGCATAAAAGGGTAATAGGAAAAACTGAACCTACACAGATACTTTTCCATAGAGAATGCCTGGGTTAGCTTCATCTCCAAGCATGTATTTACATTTTTCAGTACGTACTAAGGGTCTTATTCTTTGGCTAAATAGGCACTCGGGCACTAATACGGAAAAAACTGAGAGATGAGGGTAATGGAAAATACGGGACATGCCTCATGGCCACCCCATCTTACAGACTAGGTTTGAGCCTCTGTGGAAAGATCAGACCAGGAAAAGAGGGAGGTTCCATGGGGTCTGGGGAGCCCAGGTGACAAAGAAACCTGCCCAGCTCAGGAAAGGACCACCTGGCTTCCACTCGAATGCAAACCACCGTGATGCCTGCTGTCCTGGGGGCTGCTGTGGAGACGGTCAGGACAGACGGGGTGGGAGGAAGGCCAGGGGACCTGGTACAGCCGTGCTCTCACGCTGGCCACCGGCAGCACTGGGGACCTTACAGTGTTTTCCACAGCGAATACACAAAAATCTCAATGGGCTTCTGATCAAAGAACATTCGAGACTACTCTCCTGCCACCGGAGTCTCAGGAAAAACTCCAGAAAGCTGAGACTTACTGATCCAAGTAAGGACTAAAGAGCTGATGAGATCCGGGGTTAGCCTGACCTAATTTATAGTCATAGACCAGCCAGGAAACCAAGATATATATATATATATATATATATATATATATATATTCACAGCTGAGGGGAAGTAGACATTGAAATATATATATGTACTTCCTTCATATATATATATATATATATATATATGCACACACACATTCACACATACGAAGGAAGTATACCAAAATGTAAAAAAATGATTATTTTAAGGAATGAATTCAATTTTTTTTTCTTTATATTTCCCTGCATTATGTTTCCCCAAATGATCACATAATACTTCTTTAGTTATATAAATAACACCTATAAAAAGCAAGATGACATAAATTTCTAGGCAAAATAATTTCCTAATAATTTGAAGCTTTCAGGGGGTGAGAAACCCATATTGCCTTCCCATTCCAATAAACCCAATACATTTTTCTGTGCCTTTTGACAGCACTCAAAAGGTAGCTTCCCTTCTCCCTAAATCCTGCATTTGTGGGACCTCAGAAAGATGAAGGGCTCTGTGACCCCTGGAGGACAGCAGATGCTCATTAGTGACGCGCAGCCTGAAATCTTCTCCTAGGGGAAGTGGGCCTGGGGCGGTTTACCTTCAGTGCGCTCCGGGGCTTTGCCGCCCTTGCTGGCAGCTGTGCTGTTGACCGTCTCCGACGATGTGCTCAGCTTGGTGCTGGGGTCCCGCTTGGGCTTGGGCGGTGGTTGTTTCCGGATGCCACAGCTGCGGTCATCATCTGTGCCCCCAACCGAGTGCAGGGACTGTGACCTCACGGAAAAGCCACTGGAGCAAGGATGGGGAAGTCGGTCCTGAGGAGCAGGCATCGTCATGAATCCCATGCGGAAATGTTTGCCCACGTAACTTGCTTCGTGGCCTCGCCCTCCTTCTCCGTCTATGCTGTAAGAGAAAGCAGAGCGCGATCCATGGAGAGAAACCGAGCCAGGGGATGCAAGGTCGGGGGTGCAGCTGCTTTTAGCAGAGGTGCTAGTTCCAATTTTAGCTCCACAGCAATGCCCAGACATGCCCATTAGCAACAAAATGGGCCATACTTTTGCACTAAACATGACAGTACAGCAAACTTAACTTTATTGCTGTCAGAAATCCTAACACACTTCCTGGTACCTGCTATTCAGATACTCTCAAAATTGTATTCCAAAGAAAAAGGCACAAAGCACATTTCATCTTGGATTGTTTTTCTTTACTTTGAGGTAAACTGTGTCGGTGGCTTAATAAGTAAACAAGAATTCACGACAAGGAGTTGTAGACTGGTTTTCAGCACATGATTGAGGTCAAGTGGGCAGCCCGAGACTCTTCTTCATTTCATCAGGGTCACCCCGACTTTTACCTGGTTAATATAGTGGGAAAGATGAAACAAACAAGAAAGCTGGGGGTTTCTGTTACCAGGCACAAGGAAGAGAGAAAGAGAAGGAGAAAGAGGAAGGAAGAGAGGAAGGGAGTCAGGCAGGAAGGAAGAGTAGGGAAGGGGAAGGAGAAGGAAAGAAGGAAGGAAGGAAGGAAGGAAGGAAGGAAGGAAGGAAGGAAGGAAGGAAGGAAGGGAAGGTGGGAGGAAAGGAAGGAGGGAGGAAAAATACTTGTTTACATCACTGATGGACTTGCCAACCTCCTCTAGTTCTCCAGGAACCTCAGTTACACTACAACCTTAGTTCTACTATAAGCTAGCATCACGGGATAAAAATAACATCATCTAATAAAGAGGTGTAGTTAAAATAGCATCTGATCCTGGGGTAGTTCTAAACACCTAATACATAATCAGAATATACAAAGCTCCCAAACGTAAGGTTCTTAAGTTTTACATAGAAAAGTTTGAACAAAAATGCAAAAACACAAATCTCTCGGTTTGAATCATATGGGAAGTGACTCTTGGGCCCTTCTCTACAACAATAAGTAATGGTGACTCTTTTATAAAGAAAAGGGACATGAATATTAATATGAAATTTTAAGAGCTTTTTCTAGCATTTTCCTCACATACTCATTTGTCATTAGAGGAAACAAAAAACTTATTAGAAATATTTGACTGATTTTTTAGACATGTATACGAACGGTAAAAAGTATCTTTGGGTGTTCTAATTGTGGAACCCTGTTGAGTCTACCTTTCTAGAAGTTTATTTAGACTTTTTTTTAAACTTTAATTTTAGTTGACACTGCCTTTAAAACTTAAGAAATGCCAAGTAAGCCTTTGCATTTCTTTTTATCTGTCTTTCATATTATTATTGCATGTGGCATAAATCTATCATTTTGCTAAAAACAGTAACGAGAAATGAGGTTTCCCCTCCTCATTTGAGTGCTTCTGGCAGTGAGCACACCATGGTGGGCTCAGCCAGCAAGGGTTCAACAAAAACATGAGACTATCTTTCAGGCATGTAATTGTAATGACAAGTTAGTTGCTGCTCAGTCAAAAATTGTTTTTATTTTTATTTCTTTTTTTTTTTTCCAGAATGCCTTGAGTTGATATTTGGGTTCTAGGTACGCCATCTTTGTAAGACAGAATGGACGTGGCTGGGAGCTCAACACATTAATTCGGGCGGTGGCTGGCCCGAACCTCGAGCGCAAGCAAAGGGCCGCTCAGGGGAGGCGGTCACACCGTGGTGGCAAGCATCCTCAGTCGGCAAGCATCCTCAGTCGGCAAGCATCCTCAGCCAGCGCGGTGTTTTCACGCATGTTACTTTCTGTGCTTTCGAGAACATCCATCAGAAAATAACTAGAAGCTTGCTCAAAGGAAATGGTTTGCTAAAACTCATTGAGAACTTCAGACCAGAGAGGTGGGGGGGGGGGGGCGCGGTGGAATGGGAGGGTCTGTCTTTGCTTTGTGATGATTATGGCCTTGATCTTTCTCACAGAGGGTGAGATATTTGATTTCATGTAACTTTGAGTTCCATCATTTTACTTCCTCATCCCCTCTCCTTATTTTTGTTGCCATATCACTGAGCAAAAGGTGCTAGGTACTTCAAGGATTTATTGAGATGGTCATCTTACTCCCTGTAACACAGACACATGTGGGCATTAATGCATGTTACTAATGCACACAGGCGTTTGGGAGACAGTTACAAGGAATAATTGCATCAGCAATTTCTCTGTTACTTCTGACCTAAATAGGACCTGCACCTTTCCACAAATAGATAATTAGTTCTGCCGCTTCATTTCAAAATTACTTTTTTTCAGCAAAGAACACTTTCATCAACTCTCTGTATTTTAGTTCATAGACGTACATGCACAGACACAAACACTAATACTTCTTGCAAAGGGTAATTCAGTGCATGCATTGAACAATAGCAATTCTTACGTGCAAGTTTAATTGGACCAGGCTGTGAATGCAGGATGAAGAAAGGTGGGTAAGATAAGTTGGATACAAAGGCCATTGTCCATGTCAAAGCTAAGGGTAAGCAATAAAGGTTATGGTACATTAGGTTCAAGAGGCCATTAAAGCCAATTAGTTTAAAGCAAATTGAAGATTGTGGAACATACCATACAATTAATTCCTGAATTTTCTATAGAAACATGTGGAGGCTCTAAAACAATACACAGATTCCTGGACTTATACTAAGGTCAACCGTTGAATCATGTCAGTTGAATCAGAATCTGTATAGGTGTAGCCAATGGGTTTGTATTTTTCAAAACTATATCCAGCTGTTTCTTTTGTAGCCAGTCCAGATACCCCCCAGAAACATTAAGAACAATAGTAAGATCCACTGATGAGCGGACATGTGTTAGTTAGAAACAGCCAGGAGACACAATTATCCAAAAGTTGACAAAGGAGACTTTCTTTCTAGAAGACACAGCAAGGGTCCCATTGAACAACAAGCTCTAGCTGCCTCCTGAGTGATTTGATCTTCCTTCACATAGTGGTCAGCAGGCGACAAAATGAGTCTCCACTGCAGAAGAGACCACGGGGACCCCCATCAGCAGGAGGAGGCGGGGCTGCTCTCACATGATGGGGGAGAGAGAAACACATGCAGGGCCTCTCCTGATCCTCTCTTGCCCAATTGTGATTCTGAAACACCACGTGCAGTAACTTTGGACTGAGAAAGTTTCGGTGATGAGGGGTTCCAACCTCTCAGGGAAGAGGGATTAGTCTCCCCACCCAGTAAGCCGCAGACACCAGGAGAGGTGTTAGCTGAGGGTGAGAGTGAGCATCAGCCACGGCCCCCATATAAATCCCAGTAACAAGAGCTGAAGTTCATCACACTAACCATCCCCTTATAAAGTTCCCCTCAGGAAGAGTCTCTTGAAAACTACAAAAAAAAAAAAAAAAAAAAAAAAAAAAAAAAAAAAAAAAAAAAAAAAAAAAGCCCCCAGCCCTACAACGGAGAAGCATCTGCTGAACTTGAGACAAATTGTGGTGACCCATCAAGTGCTGGTAGGTGGCTCAGATCTCCGTCGGGAGAGAAACTTCTGTAAGGACAGAAGTTCGCTGGCAGCCGCCAGCTAGTCTTCAAATCTGGGGCACGACTTCAGTCAAGGCACTCTGTTCCTGGAAAGCGTCTAGCCAGTCGCTGAGCATGCTGTGGCCTGGGGCCTGCCTGCCTCCGCCCCGTGTGGGGGTCCTGTGCAGGGCAAGCTCTGCATCTGAGGTCCACTCCTGGGCTGGCGGAGAGGTGCCGGTCGCTGCGCCGCGGTCTGGTTGAAGGCTCTTCCTATCCACTCATTTTCCCATGTCCTTCTCCTGTCATAGCTGCCAAGCCTGCCTCTTGGCCTGAGGCGTGTCCTGCCTCTTCCGGCTTCCTCCCTATCCCAGACATCCTCCCCAATAAATCTCTCACAGTTCTAACCCCATCCAGCTTGGTGTCTGCTTCCTAGAGGGCACGACCCAACATACTCGGGAACAGTCACACAACTTAAGACGTTCAGAAACCAAAGCAGAGGGAAGTGAAAGCTTAAAAGCAAACCTAAGACCGCAGAAATAAGAATTGCGTGTGAAAACAGGACACTGTCTGGCTTCAGCCTGGGCATTTCAATGGTGGTTGGTGAGGGAGAAACCCACTTGCCTGTAGGGACACTTGGCTTGAAATGAAGTTTATGGGGGCTGAAGAAAGCAGTCTTTTTGCAATAAGACTCTAACACTCAAGATAGATTAAGCCTGACACATCTCATGTTATAAAAATAAAAATAAGTTTCATAATCCTGAATTTAAACAAGTATACTTTTTCTCACACTGTGTAGGCAAATGTTGCAAGAGCTAACTGTGTTGGTTAGTCTTTCCCTTATAAAACACACACAAAAATAGTGAATTGCTTAAGCTGAGGGAGGTTGTTTACCCAGAGGTAGCTGATAAAATATTGGTAAACTTCTCACCCAAACAACTTATTGCCTAATGGACAGACCTGGGTAACTGTGTCTGGAACCACTGAGCGGTGGGCTCCACTCCCAGTTTCCTCATTTAGCAGCTACACAGCAGTAGCTTCTGGCCCCTAAGACCATTTCCTTACCTGTTCACCTGGTAGAACGGGCCTCGGGGAATTGTCATCCAGTTTACCTGAGGTCACTGTCAATGACGTACTTAACACAGAGTCTGATGCCTAACATGCAGTCAGTAATTTTAGCTTTCAAATTCCTACTTTTAAATCCAGGCCTCCTGGATCTCATTTATGGAATTGCCGTTTGCCTTGTACGGCCATGGCTCTCCAGGGTGGCCTGTGGTACCGTGTAACCTCAAAAATGCACGCAGAGTCCAAACAAAATCCTACGTTTAACTCAAACTATCAGGATCATCTAGGCAACTATACTTCTCATGCTCTTAACTTTCTTCGACATTTGCTTCAGTTTTTCAAAGCACCTTTTGATCAGGACTGACAAGGAAAGCTACAAAACAAGGATTTCAAAACTGCTTTGACGCTGCTATTCGACAGAAGTTGTTATTTGTCTGGCTGTCATCTTGAAAATCTATCAGCATTAATGTTGCGTGTCTCTCCCTAAGAACCATTTCCTCTCAGAGATCAAAAACACAACCTCTGCGAAGGGTGAGCTGCCAAGGTGAGATGTCACCTCTAAGAGTGACAGGGCTATACTTTCTGTGTGTACTTTTGAAGCAAACATGCCAATGTTTCACAGTAGAGTCTTCCTTGAGAACCACTGGAGGAAAATAGAATCCCGGTCCATGGATACCTCCTCCTTCCAGCATGGCTAGGAGGCCAGAATACTCGCTGAAGGGCTACTTGGGAGTTCGTTAGCTTGCATATTTTCTTTTTCTGGGACAATTCTGTGAAGCTAAGTTCAAAAATCCATCTGCGATACTAATGCATAATTCAGTCTATTTCTCCTTGTGCAAACTTCTGAGCCACCTGGAATTTTCCATGTTGATTTTTCAAGGAAAAGTATTGATCTGGTATCGGTGAAGGAGCACATTTAACTGTAAAGTAAATTGGGGAAAATCTGAAAGGAAAATGGAGGCTTTAGCTGTAAAGGAGATAATGGAATCCGCCTGTGGGCAAGCAGATGGCTCCCATCCACTAACCATTCAAATCTTTCATGTCGGGTGTTTTACTCTAAATGCATGAAAACAAATCAATATTTAGAAGTTATTAAAATTATGACTTTAAACATTTATATTTGATGTTGCCTCCTTCTTGCCTTCTCTTTGAACACAAGAGCGACCCTGCTCTGCCCAGGGTGTCCCCTCCAGGCCACCTTCTCTAGAACTTGCCCCTTTTCTCCTTCAACATCAGCTACTTCCAGGTATCATTTCCAGCCAAAGCAATCTATGCTCTTGAAAAGTTGCGCAGAGTAAGAGCCAAGAAATTAATGTATTACACCTTTTCCTGTTTTGACAGGCAATATGCCTCAACCCAAAGTCAGACTTTCGGGGGGTCATAATTGGTCATTTCTGCAACAGTTTTTGGCAGATGGAGCTCATCATATAATTCATCATACTCACGCTCATCCCAGCCCCGTGGGGCCTTTGTGAGGCAAGTGACTGTTCGTCCATTCACCTCGACCTTCTTGAGGGCAGGTCTCCTGTCTTCATCCTCCCCAAAGTAGTCACTAGCACATTCTGCATGCTCAGACATATTTGTATTATGAAGGACAAAAATGAAAAATAGGAAAAGTCCACTTTGGAGATAGCTGGATAGAAGATTCGGCTACAGAATTTCCTGGACATTAGTCATTTGTGCTTCTTAAAGATTCATTCTCCCTGTTCCTGGTCATGGAAATTCCTGTGTGGGGACCAACCTTCTCCCTCGCAGTCGGATGTGTTACTCAGACCCAGCCAATCAACCACGAGATCCCTCCGGCTGCCACGACTGCTGTAGGGACTGGCAAACGCCTCAGGTTGGTCCGACCACAGTACACACCACGATCCACCTCATTCTTTTTGCCACCAGGAAGGGACACTATGGAGACTGGGCCTGTGGCATTGCAGAAGACCTGGATGTAGTTACACCTGCAGCTAGGACAATCTAGGACCCCTCGGTTATGCCAACTTCTAAATCCCGTTTTATTGAAGCCAAATGGAGTTAGATTTTCTCATGCTTGCTTTGGAAAAAGTCTTGAAGAGACCAATATAATGCAGCAGTTACTAAGTAAATATTTTGGCTAATTTATGTCAGAACATGCACTTGAGGCCAGGTAAGGACTAGGAATGGTACAGAGCAGGAAGTGAGTGCCCCATACTAATTATCGCTCGAAGATATGTTTCCTGTTTAACAGTATAAATTAAAACAACTAACTGCTTTGTATGCTTGCCCCATCCATATATATAATTTTAATCATGCAATATACTTTGACATGGAAACTTGGCTCCAGTAAAATTAAACTACGCTCATATTTTCTTCCAAATTGTTCACCCACCATTACTCTTAATAGCTTCCCTGAGCCCCAGTTGCTCATTCAAAGCCATGATGTGTGGATGTTTTTGCCTCAGGCTCAAACATTTATTTTCACCACTTTGTATCCTCAGTGATATCTATTTCCTACTTTTGTGCTCCTAATATCTTAAGACTCCTAGATTCCTTTTCAGACATGAATTTCCTGTGTCTGGCAGTTTGTTGACAGTTCTGGTATCTTAAGGTCAAGTACTAAAAATGTAAGCTTTATACACCTTTTTATAAACTGCTGTGATAAACTATTATTGAAAAAGTAAAGAAAACAAAACAGTACAATAAAATAACTGTCCCAAAGATAGGAAACCCAGATTCTGTTAGCTCCACATGTCATACCTAAAATTGATACTCTTAAGCGTCAAAACTGTTATTTCTCCTTGCCAGGATATTTCAACCCTGCCCAAAATGGGGTATCTCAGCAATGATCTGAGATTTCTAATCGACCATTCACTAGCTATCTAATATTAGGTAAAAGGCCCACAATTTCTGAGCCTCAACTACTTTTATAATGGGGGACATACTTCTCAGGGTGCTTATGAGAAATTAAAATAAGTTAAAAAGTTTCAAAAGCACCTGGCAAAGTGGCTGGGAAAAGTAAAAGCTGTTCACATATTAATTCACCTCCCCTACCTTCCTGATTTGCCAGGGGACTCTATCAATTTTCATCTTTCCGTTCCCTGCAATAGAAGAAGCATTTTAATGTTCCCTCCCTAATACTCTAACAATATAAAAGAGTTGTGTTTATTTCTGTAAGGTGGCTTTGACTGTAATTACCAGGCAACGTGCTTCCAAGTCCAAATTGGGAGGGCGGGGGGAGATCTTGCTGAAAAGTGAAGGGAGAGGAACAAAAATAAATAATTTCTTCTTTCTGTCATAACTATTAATTGGGTACTGTCTAGAATTAGGCAAATTGATTGCATATATTTCATGGTTATTTCTGTCAAAATCTCATGATAACTCAAGATTCTCATGAACATTAGGAATCAAGGCAATCATGGCTGGGGACTTCTGCTTGAAAGACCAGTGTGCCGGCGCTTGTTGCGCAGTGTTACGTGTCACCCAGAGCTGCACGTGGATGCTGCTGTCCCTCAGTCTGATGCTTGGTCACAGCACTAAAATGGGGATGTTGGGTTGAGGAGCTGAGAGACAGTTCTTTAACCTTTATCAAAAGTCCTTGTATTCACTTCTAAGATTCTAAAGAGGCAGGACAGAAATGTAATGCTTATTCAGCTCAGAGCAAATTTTATGGAACGTTTTTAAGAGACTTATTTTTTACTTGAAGCATGACAAGTGTTTTTAAGATTAACATATGTTATTATGTATAGCACTTGGGAATCTAAAATTAAAACATTCTTATTTCTATACATAAATAAGATAAGAGTCCCCTACCCCTTGGAGTGTCATGGCTTAAAGAAGAGAGGATATATGGAAAATTTGAATCAAATCATAATATTCAGATTCAACTTAGAATATAGTTTACAGAAGTTAACATTGTGGGAGACATTTTTCCAAAAATTCAACTAAAGAAGGGGAGGTTCTGGAAAGTATATTTTATTTGTGTCTTTAAAACTGACATAAGCTTTGAATATGTTTTGAGAACAGGCCAAGTTTTTTGAAATGAGTTTGGTTAACCATATGTGGCTCCTTTTCTCAACCAAGAAGTAGGTACTAGAAATTCAGAACATGAACATATAATGGCCTTGAACTTCCTCAACAGAAGGGGCTACTCTTAACTCCAACTTAAAGTATAATAACTGGTTTCCCTTTCAAAAGATATAATGTTTATGGAGGAAGAAACAGCTCTCTGTGCTGAGTCATTTAATTCATTCACTATTTATTCACAAATATCTGAGTGACTACCCTTTGTCCGTTAGTGACCAAAGCAGTGTGGTCCATGTCCTCGGGATCACAGGCTACTCAGCCACCATGACTTCAGCACCATGTGGTCAGACATTCCCCCAGAGGAAGTATCGGGCAGGTGCAACGAGGCCCTAACCAGACTGAAGGTCTGGGAAGTCCCTTGGGAGGAAGTGGTTTTTCCATCTGATGCAGAACACGAGTTAGACTTAATCAGATAAAGGAGAGAAGGGAGAAGAGCCTTTGTGTGCTGGCAGTGAGATCTAGAAAAGCTGAGAATCTACAGAGACATTTGCACAGAACTTGATGGGAAGTCGTTTGCCGTGAGTTTTACAATGGCTGGAACAACGTTTGGCTCCAAGCGAGCACACAGTAAGTACCTATTAATCCAATAAATGAAGAAATACATGATCAGAAATAGTTCAGAAACAACTCCCATGTTTCTTAAGTACCAGATGAATGATTGTGATATTTAAAAACATTGTGCTCCATTCCCCTCCCCCACTTTCAGCTGCCATTTTCTTCATTCCCACCCTTGCTGTGAGAGTTAGTAATTTGAACGCAGGGATCAGCTTACTCCTGTCCTCTCCACCTCCACTGGCCTGCTTCGGTTTAGGTGCTTCTCGTGTCTTAACTAAATGAATGCAATTGACTCTTAGCTGACCTTTTCCTACAATGCTGTCAGATTTATCCTTATAAATGCAGATTTGCTCACGTCACTCTCTAAGTGAAGACACTTTGATAGCTTTTCCAGTTCTTCAGACCAAAAATCCAGACTTTTACGTGACACTTGAGGTTGTTGAAGGTTTGAGCTCTATACCAGGCCTCTGCTGCAGCATGTCTCCTCCCGACATTAGGATTGCTCTAATACAGCGCGCTCCCCCTTAGCCATGCTCGGGATCTAAAACAGAGTTCAAAACTGACCCTGTGCCGTGGGTGGCGATGGGTCTGGAGGACACAGAAAGGATAAATCATGACCTCAGCTGGTAGTCATACTGCTCTCTCTGCTGGAACTAAATCATTCCTTCAGCTAAAATGTCTTTTAGGACTTAATTCAGATGTGGTTCTTTTGAGGAAAACTTTCACGGTCAGCAAGGTCTTCTTGAGGCTGAACCCAGTGGCAGGCCTCTGGGCTGCTGGAAGATTCTAGTTTTCACTATGTTAGACAACCTCCTTTAGGGCACAATACAATGGTCACCTGTGAATTGATCTCCTCTACGAGTCAGGTCCCAACAATATGCTGCAGTTTAAAGAGTCACAAGGGTGAATAAAAAAATACACTTAAAAGCCCTGGTTGGCATAGCTCAGTGGATTGAGTGCGGGCTTCGAACCAAAGTGTCGCTGGTTCGATTCTCAGTCAGGGCACATGCCTGGGTTGCAGGCCAGGTCCCCACTTGGGGGCACACAAGAGGCAACCACACATTGATGTTTCTCTCCTTCCCTTCCTCTCTCTCTAAATATAAATAATAATAAAATCTTTTAAAAATACACTTAAGAAAGGTCAGAAAACTCTAGCCTTTTATAGAATCATTGTAAAAATGAGCTGTCAGTTGATTAAAATACTGGGCGGTTTCCTCTTCTACATCAAAACATAAATCATTCAATGGCTTTCTAAATAACATTTTAAAGTTATCTGGAGGCAACTCGAGGTTATCCTTCTTAAAAGTTAACATAAGACCACATTTACAAATAATGCAAGCCCCCTAATACCTGTTTCAAAGCTTTAAGACGCCTGTCGCAGTAAATCTAAGCTCTTCACAGAGCGCCTTAAGGTCTTTTTCACTGAGAATGCAGTTGCCCTCCAAGGAAAGGTCCCTTTGTCTTTTTTCTCCTCTCTAGCTTTGAATTTTTACACACCTTTCTGTACACAATCTTTCAAATGTCTTCTGACTCAGTCTTTCCCACCAGGATTTTTTGGCACACATTTATTGTTCCTCTAGATCATCTATTGGCTTATTCTTAGCAGCAATCAGAAACACTGCAAAACATTTCAAGCTCCCTTTTCTTTAGAAACACTTTCTCTCAAACAGTTGTGAGATCCTGCCCCATCTTTCTCATTCTTTGTCTCTTCCTTCCTTCCACTCTCCCTGTCTTCCTCCTTCCGTTTTGTTCTCCCTTCTTTCCTTTCCTCCTTCTCTCTCATTCATTTATTAAATCACTCATTCATCTTTAATTCACAAATACTTGCTGAGTACCTTTGTGGTGAAAACATTGTTAGCTGCTTGAGATTAACCTTTAAACAAGGCATCAGATTCTCAAAACTCTTGTCTCCTTGTGACAAGTCCACAAATCACACCCTCTCTGTATCTGTTGTGTTTTGATTTCTACCACCAAAGAGTTGACTGAAATGTTTTCCTTTTTAAGTCACTTTTCCTTGCTAACTCCATAATGTAGATGTTTGTTTACTTCTCTGTCTGGGTTCTTCTTGCTCTTTAGAGCTGTTTTCTCTCATCGAGACCACAGCTTCTTTCCGAGACGTCCCATTTCCCTCATCCTCCCTGATATTACCCTCTTCCACCCCTCATCTTTCTGATTGTTCCTACTTGGTATCTTCACTGAGTTGTCTTCTTGCCTTTCATGCTGCAGTGTAGACCCAGGCGCTGTTTCCATTATTCTGCTTTGTCTGTACTTGTCCTAGACAAATGTCAGATTTTAAGGCTTCAAGGCTATATCTTATTTATATAATTTCTCAAGCTAATATTCAACTGTTTCTGCATTCTGAGACATAGATTTGCCCTCCCAAAAAATTCTGGATGTTTCCAAATGGATATTCCTTTTACACTCAAGGTCTGTATGTTTTAAAACAAACCCAGCATCATCTCCCTGCTCCTTCTAATGAAACTTTGTCTTCAGCAGCATCATCACTATCTCATCCACAGAGACCAATGCTTCCAAGTAATTTTGACACGTATATCCCTTCTATGTGCAACCAGTCAGCAAATCCTCCCTGTTCTCTCTGGATCTCATACTGGTCTTTTATTTTCCAAACCATACACAAAGCTTCTATTAACTTTTTGGTCTTGGCTACTAAGTGATACCTTACTTAGATTCTCTACCTCAGTTTTCCTTTGCACTAATCATTAACCTGAAAAAAACAGTCCTAAAAAGGAAATAGGATTACTTCATTTTCCTTCTTTAGCATCTCCA
This sequence comes from Anoura caudifer, assembly GCA_004027475.1. Lineage (NCBI taxonomy): Eukaryota > Metazoa > Chordata > Mammalia > Chiroptera > Phyllostomidae > Anoura > Anoura caudifer. Next base: position 558,813 of record PVKU01000108.1, read on the forward strand.
GGATTACCCCAAAATAGAGTCCACTTCCTCTGTGAGACGACGGAGGCTTTGCATGATGTGACCAACCTCGTTCCCAGTCTTGTCATATTAACCACTCATAATCCTGTCCCACTGGGACAGACTTCCTCTTCAAAATTGGCCTGTATAACAAAAAAAACTTCAAGTTCGGCAGGGCCTAAATTGAATGCCACTTCCTCCTTGAATCTTTCATCAATACAGCCTCTCTTCTCTAGCTTGAATTTCTTTTGTATTAATTTTTCCTTTCTGCCTCATATTATAACTACTATGTGCAAACGTAAGATTTAGAGTTTTAAGGGATAGGTATTAAATTTTGTACATTTCTTTATTTCCAATGCATCTGGTATATTTTTTTGAGCATGAAAAGTAACATGTAAGTATTTAGGAATTTAAATAAGTTTAGAGATTAATCAAAAGGAATATATAGTTAATTATTCTGACATATTATTTCCAGGTATATATTAAATTAAAGGGTTACAACTGTTTGAAAAATTTTGCTTCACTAAAATAAATCTGACAGATGAAATTTTTTAAAATAGAAGTTTGGTTTGGAAGGAAGTGAAGAAATAAAGTAAAATATAGAGAATAAGTACATATGTCATCCAGAAATCCCCAAAGTCTAAAGAGAACTGAGTTCAAGATCCACAATCAAATAGTCAAGCCACTTTTTTTTCCAGGAAGCACCTGCAAAGTGGAAAACATCTATAATCTGTGCATCTCCATAAAAAGACACTATAAATCTTACCCATACGCACACATGCGCTCTGCACCCACACTTTTTATCCACCATACTTAGGAGATTCAGTTTCTAGCTCTGCTCCTAAATCATCATGTGACCACAAGAGAATTCATTTCCAAACAGATTCATTTATGTATCAAATGGAGCAGTATTACATAACCTAGTGGTCCCTAAGGATATTCATGGGTTAAATTAAGAGTGCAAAACAAGGTTGTATCCATGAAGCATTTTTTTCTGTTTAGCAACAAAACAAAAACATTCATAAATTTTTCTATTGAACACACTACTTTGGCAAACTGGTAAAGCTGAGAACTGCACTCCTTGGCATTGTTTAAATCTATTTTTAAAAGAACAATAGAAAGAATGCCCGCAGTTCTCAAAACCAACCTTCCATCCCCCATCCATATAATCAGAGTGACATGTAAATGTGAATCGCCAGAGATACTACTTAAGAACCAAATACTCATTCACAGATGCATTAGTTACTCTAAATGGAATGGCCAATGTGCTGTCTTTACACTCAACAGGTTGCACATCAGCTTAATGCACCCAAATGTAATAACGTGATAGATTGAATTATAGATACCATTGACTGCCTACGCAGAGGCCAGAAGCCTGGCTCCCTGATTTTCTAGAATGACTTTCCTGGAACAACTCACTTTCCCTGATTGGTTTCCTTCAGACAAAATAATTGAATCTAATGCTCTGTGTCAATGCAAGCACTTGGATTATTTGCTTTATGGCTTCATGGTGGAGCCCTTAGGGGTTTCAGAGTCCGTTGTTAAAATTTGCCTTTGATCAAACCTCACTCTCTCTTACACATCTTTATTCATAACAAATTAGACACTATTATCACAACATATTAGCAACACTTTTAATGCACACAGTGCATCTTAAAATGAAAAGCAACAATTTCGCTATTATAATGAATGCAGTGTCTTCATTGGCCTCAATATAATATTTATCATCTATTATTTGTTGCTTGTGACCGCACAGTGAGCATATGCAGTACAGTAGAGAAAGATACACACCCCTCAGGGTGCACAGTTTAATGGAGAGCACATTTCAATCCGAAGTCTGTCCTATGAAAGGAAACCACTCTATTATTGCACGTGTAAGGGGACCAGGAAGTGTGCCTTCGTGGCTGCCTCACTGAAAACGGAGTTTCTTACTTGCTGAAGAACGGTTCAATTTAAGGAGGACAATTGACTCAATGATTCTTTGGCAAAAGTTGGGTTTCTTCCCACTTATAGCTGTCATTTGTGGGGACGTGTTTCAATTTTCCCTTAAAGAGTTAGCAAGCCTTGAAAAATGTAAGATTTGAATCCAGCTTGGAGTCATCTAATGAGATTTTAATTACAACTCATGGAGTTTAAAAAATGGAGCATGCAAAGTTGTATGTTTTAGGTTAATTTAGGAATACTACATAAGATACAGTGTTAAATATACACACATTTCCTGACCACTCCCTTTCTTGAAGTCTCTGCTAAGAGATCTCTCTTTTTTTTTTTTTTTTTTTTTTTGCCTGTCTCAGCTACCACTCTCAAGGTCAGAACTTGGACCTTTTGATTGCCAGTAACTTTACCCCGTCCATAACCTGTATCTTAAGCATTTGTATCATTGATTACTAACATTTGTTTTTCCAGCTTACTACCTCTGCTTGCTTAACCTTAAGTCTCCTCTGACACTTTTTTGGAACATCTTGCCCATTGGTCTTGCAATCTTCCCGGTGTTCTCCCTCAATTAGTGTAAATCTTGTATTTCTGCAAGCAGCTTAAGTTTTATGATCAACCTTTGTTATCACTCCCTTCAAATACCATCAACACTCTGTCCCTGTATGCAGCGTTCATGTGATGAGCATGGCTATGTCAGATGCAAGGTCGTGACCAGGAAATTCAGGGTAATAGCAGGAGCGGCTGTCATCATCCCATGCACAGATGACCTGAAGCAACAAACCAGATTTGCTCTGCAGTCTTCTCCTCTCATCTTTCTGCCATAGTATTACTAGGTGGGTCTACTGAGGATCCACCGAAAGAGCACTCCCTTGTGCAAATGCCCGCAACAGCATTTAACTTTAAAATATTTTATAATGTCACAACACCACACATATTTAATTATATTTCCTGCCACTAAATTCAGGCATATCCATGCTCTCCTGCCAATCTCCATCAAAAACACAGATACTGACTAACTAATACATATCCAATCACTTAATTAAATCTGTAATTATTAAAGACTCATCTGTGCTAGATAAGATGCTAAGTCCTATCATTCAACAGAGAACAAGATATTGATCTTCTCAAAACTTAGAGTTGAGGAGTGGAGACACATTTTAGACTGTTAAAATGAAGAAAATATGGTGATATGAAAGAGACAAATGGGGAGGATCCCTTCAGATGAGGGGTCGAGTGAATAACTCATTCTTCTGTAGAAGCTAAGGTTTTCATTTCTTCAAATTGTTCCTGCACTTTGAAATCCAGTGTCAATTCACCCTCCAAAAGAAATCAATCTACTCTCACTGATGGTTGATTTCTCTAAACTTTTCTACTTCCTAAACCCACAGAAGTGTAAACAGAAAAGATTTTTTTTTCTGATTTATCTCATGATTTTCATTTTTTTGTTCCCAGATAAAGTCAAAGTTTCTGAACTAGGAAGGGAATGCTGTTTCTTATTTGTTTTTAACTACCATAGGCCCTAATAGAGCCCTAAACATTTAGAAGACTGTTTGAACAACAATGACAAAACTGGCCTATTAATATTTCTTTACAAAATATCAAAATAAGCACATGTGTAAATTTTATGCAATGGAGGAGTTACATGAGCACTATTAATTCATTCTGCATAATCAACAAATAAAGTATTTTGAATTGTTTTGGCCAAAATTAAAGAGTTTAGATAAAGTTAATGCATTGTTTTTGGTTGGCATTATTGGTTTTTACTAATACTAGTAGAAGAAACGCGAACATAAACAAGTTCCATGGTTTTCTCTTGTTTTACATCGCACATTTTTGGGAAATCCAGGCAGACAAGACCCTCCCATAAGGATGAGGGTCGGAACACAACTGCATGATACACGCAAGCTCTATGAGCAGATATCAACCTGGTCCACCTCTTCTCCCCACTCCACCTCAGTCCCTAAAGCACCACTGACAGGAACCGTAAATAACATTGCCCTGGACAGCAGCACCAAGTTCAGTAAAAGACACAAGAGAACAAATCATACCTTTACAAGTACATGTGGAACACTTATTTACACATCATTTCTTCCCAACCTCTTTTACCCTCTGTAGGATCCAGTTTTCTGAAAGGAATGGAATTCAGTATGTCGATATCTGGTATCTTCTGTCAAAAGCCACGAGCAGGCTAGGGAGCGCAGATGAATGGCTCATTGGGTACAAGAAGGTGAATCCAGCAGAACTGGTCACCTCAGAGTAAAGCATTAGTGACCGAACCTGCACAATGGGCAGGGTTTGATGTGACTAAATGCATCACGGCAACTGATTCATTCTTGCCTTTTAAAGTCATCCTCAAATTCAGGCAAATACTTCCCATTTCCCCGCATCGATATAGAGACTGCTCATAGTACGTCAAGTGACAGAAACTCTGGTTCACATTCAGTTCTGTGGTGAGACACAGCCATTGAGTAATTTGTCTAGCTCAGTGAAATTTGGTGATCTATGTGTCATGTTCCCAAGCACTGAGGAACTGCCAGTGTTCCCACCACTTGCAGTAATGAAATATTTTTCTTCTTCAGGGTGCTGAATGCTGTCATACATTTCATATGATGTGTTGCTGCAAACACATCCATACTTTACAAATTAAGTAACTGAGTAATAAAAGAATGAATCTACCAAGAAGAGAGTAGAGTTGAAAATGAGATTAAGCAGGTAACTTGAAATATGGGCTTAGGCCCTGGTCTTTGCCAGGACTTGACTTTGAGTGGCTGGAGAAGCCAGGCGGGAGTCTTCCAGGTGTTGCTGGAGCCGGGGCACACTGGTGTGGCAGAGCCCCATGTACATGTCTTCCCACCTTCCCTGTGACTTCTCATGGGCAGCTTGAAATTGGCCACAGTGGAAATATTTACGGGGGGGAATCAGCAAATGCCACAAATCAGGGCTTTCCCTTTTTTTCATATAAAAATGATTGTCAAACTTTCTGTCTGCTGTTTTGAACAAAAGAGTGACTTGGTGTGAGCTAAGTTTCCAGTTAATGATGGGACCTGGGAGCTGAAAACCCAGGGGGAAGGATCAATGAGAAGGCTACTGCGCTACTCCAGAGGAGAGCCCAGTGACCGGGACTTGGGTGGTAACCATGGAGACAGGGAGAACAATTTCTTTGTCAATCTGTTGTCAGGCAAAGCAAAGCAACTCTACCAGTTGTTCTGGGAAAGTGTAAAAATCCACACATTTGTGTAAAATCTCCCATTGTTTTTACGTTGGCCACATAGTACGTGCCAGATAAACATGGTTGTAAGCAGATTTCATGCTGCAGCTGCCAGCACGAGGCCTGCACCAGCCCGAGCTTCATCCGGAGACATGGTGTGATGATGTCACTCTTTACCAGTATGTGTTTGGAGAATTCACGTTAAACATACTGTTTTAAAAATATAAAAGTTGCATTAAAAGTGTTATTACTTCAGCAGACTCTACTATGCACCAAACAATCTACCAGGATACATCATGGAAGTAACATCTAAATTATCAGTCTTTTGTGTTCGTGCAAAATACACTTATCCTCAAGTAATATGGTTGTCACAATGTTCTTTTGAATATGCAGTACAGTCGGATTACACCTATTTTATGAATGAAGAAACACAACCTGATTGGTAAACTGACTGGTAGAGTCAACTCCAAATGTGTCACCTCTACAGCAATCTGCCACTTTGCACCATGCTTACATTTGAACTGAGGACTGATGACCTCGGATACTACCTTTAATGAGTTGGCACAATGCATGGATTAAATTAGTCATAATAATAATGACAGTGATAATACAACCATGCATACCTTGGGGGTGTTGCAAGTTCAGTTCCAGATCACCACAGTAAAGCAAACATCAAAGTTAAGTGAGTCAAACCAATATTTGGTTTCCTGGTACACATAAAAGTTATGTTTACACTGTGCTATAGTCTATCAAGTGCACAATCACATTATGTCAAAAAATGTACATACCTTAATTAAAAATAATTTATTGCTAAAAAACTGCTAAACACCATCTGTGTTTTCAGTGAGTCACATTTTCTTTTTTTGCTGCTGAAGGGTCTTGCCTCGATGCTGATGGCTGCTAACTGACCACAAATCACAATAAAAAATCTAATATCAACAAAAAAATTGAAATACGACACTATCACAATGTAACATAGAGACACAGAGCACTCAAATGCCGTTGGGGAAAAAATGGCACTGATAGACAATGCCACAAACCTTCAATTCGTAAAAAAAAAAAAAAAAAAAAAAAAAAACAATATCTGGAAAGCGCAATAAAGCAAAGAGCAATAAAATGAGGATATGCCTTTAATCACCATGTTTAAGGTACCATCCTGCACATGAATCATCTCTCCGCGGCCCTGACCTCAGGGCTGTTACTGAAACCCTGTTTCAGGGTTATTGTTGTGCCTGTTTGCAGAAGGAAAGATGGTTGTAAGAACCCGAGGTAGCTTGTCCATGGTCTCATCTCACAGGTTGAGACTAAGTTGGTTTTGAACCAGGCCTGCCTATCCCCTCACAGCCTGTACACAGCCTTATGGCTCATGGAATACAGGATTTCTTTTAAAGAAAACAATTGTAAGCATAGAGTCTTAGGATATAAATATAATGCTCGACAAGATGGCTTGGTTAAAACAGTGTTGCTTCTGATGTCCTTGACAGAGATGCTTCTGCCAATCATCAGGCGAAAGGATAGGCCCTGTGACCTGCGGACGTACAAGTACTTTCCTCTTCCTAACATGCACCAGCCTTATGGGCCCCAGAGTCTCCAACATGTGAGGGAGCACATGCACCTTCTCCTGGCCTTTGCCTCTCAGGCACACGCATTTGCTTCTCACGGACACATCTTTGCCCTTGACCTGTTCCACACGGACCCTGGACTCAACCCACATCCGCTGGTCTGTACCACCACCTCCTGCGCCACTTCTGTGTATCAGCTCCTGTTCCACAACCAGATAGAATGTAGGCTTCCAATCTTACCACCTGAGAATGTGCAGCAAACGTAAATAAAAGAAAGTAACAAAAATAAAGAAAATATAACAAAAATATAGAAAGTAAACGGTTAAATCATGAGCTCCCGCAGGCTGGAAAAGGTTTTCTTGCTTTAAGGAAGTGTCATAGAATCAATGACCTTTCTGAGCCTCTCTGAGATCATACCCAATCTGAAAATGTCTCCTACCAATACCCAGGCCTATAAGCATGTCTTATCACTTGAAATGCCACTAACTTCAGATGGCGCAAAGACCCCCCACTCCCAGGTCAACCCCTTAGAGAAAAGTTATTTGTGGTAGATGGCTTTGCACACATACTAAGGAAGAGGAAACTCACTAAGTTCTTTCCAAAGACAAATAATCAATGAAACTATAGAAATACATGTGATGAAGATTCTACAGTCAAGTCCCCATTTCAAGAAGTTGTTAGAAGACTGCAAATTCATAGACATTTAAATTCTCTGATTTAGAGTAAATAAAGAAAACATTTGAACAGATGGGTGGGGTGATAGTCTTCAGCACAAAATATGGTTTGTGTGTAACAAAGGATGATAGGTCTGAGATGCCTAAAGAAGCAGATGTGGTTTTAACCATCAATGGGACATTTCTTTTAAGCACAACCTGGCTGAGGAATTACTCACTCTTTAGAGAGCAAGTGGATTGGAATTTAGTTCTTACATTGTATTTCATAGAATGTTATTGCTTATATAGTCATGTTACAAGTAATGAACTATACATGATACACCTTCTCTAATGCGGCAGTTTTATTTAAACTTTTTGTTTTGTTTTTTTAAAGCCCTGTGTCAAGAACTCTTTGAGCGCCATTAGCAAGGGATACTAGGTGGGCTAGATGACACTCAGAAGACTCTGAGACTTGTCCATCTCGATCCTCATTCTGTCCCCAGAATCTGATGCGTTACACAGAACACGAACACGTTCAAGAAGTACCGGTTGCAGCAAACCAAACAAGTCATTCCATTAAAGCAGGCAAGAGTGCAGTGCTCCAAGTGGACACATCTAAAAATCGACATAACTCCAAAGAAGCTTGTCATGCAACTCATTGCACACAGGTCTAGACATAATCGAGAAGGTCTTGGCTAATAGTAATCTTTAGGAAAAAGTCAGCAAGTCCACATTTAAGAAAAGACAAAAGTATATGGAAATTTTAATTCACATAATTAGTTATCTCTGTTTTATCAGGAACCATACAGTCCTCTTAGAGTCAGCCCTGAATAAACCTCCCCTTCAGCCTCTGGACTGCCAAACCTGGTTTGGGATTACCGAATCCACGGAAGCAACATGCCTTTCTCAGTCTCCTTGACATCTCTGTCACCCCGGAGATTTTGCTGGAGAACAGGAGGTACTACTTGTAAATTTAATTTACAGAGAAAGTCAGGGAGCCTTCCCTTCTTCCTCAGAACTCCCCCTTCATTTAGCAGCAAGCACCCTAGATCAGTGCTCCAGAGCATTGTTCTTGGAAATGACTTGAAAATTTCTCCGCACAGGATAATGATCATGGGTCTCATGTGCTGCTGAGGGTCTTTATGTTGTAAGTAATCAAGGGAATACCTTTGGGACAACATTGCTTGTTGAATGGTATAGAACAGAACAGAATAAAATGGAAACTGAATCTCAGAGCTAGAAGCTACACTAAGTCCCGAGAGCATTTGGTTCAGCGTTTCCTAAAGTGCTCCGACAAATAGAAGCTACTCCAGTGGATGGAATGTGAATTTAAAAAGCTTCATGGTCAACTTATTAAAAACAGCCGCATGAAAGACAGTGCAGCAGGTTTCTTAACTTCAGGTCACAAGGATGAACGTGATGCAAATGTGCTCTGCGGCTACCGAAGAAGCTTTCACAGCCTGCAATGTTCCCCAAGTGTTTTGCTGGGAATCTCACAAAGCTGTGAGCGTCCTTTTGGGAATGGACTTGTAGTTAGTGGTTTTCAACCCTGCTGCACATCAGATGCACCTGGGGAGCTTTAAAAAAATGCTGGTGTTAGACCCCTTCCCAGAGAGGTCTATTATTTAGTCTGGGTCAAGGTCCCAGGCCCGTGTTTGGCAAGCTCCGCATGGTCTCATAACAGGCATCCAGGCTTGAGAAGCCTTATACGGTGTGTGAGTTCAACTCCAATGCTCCGGACATGAGAGAACCCTGCTTGCTTACCCACCCAGATTCTGGCCGCATGACCCCATATTGCTTTCATGGCCCCCAGGAAAGCTGGGGATTTCAGATGAGGCAAGCGCTGCTACTTGTTTTATCTCTAAAGAAGGTAAGAAATTATTTATTACACTTTTAATAAGGAAGGGAAACAAATGTCTCGTTTTATAATTAATCACCAGCTTTTGGCCAATGGGACAACTCATGTTTGAAAGAAAAAGGGGAACCTCTAATCTCTGAGGAAAACAACTACAATAATAACCATGATGTTGACTTTGGAGTAAGTGTGCAGCTGAATGAGTGAAACCTTCCATTTCAACGGGGAGTTGATGTCACCAGTCATCAAAGAGTTTGTAGATGAAGTAGGAATGCTCTTCCCCCTGGATTCTTAGCAAAGCTCTGCCAGAGAGTATTCATATCCTTACCTGGTGGCCCACTTCCCTGTTTACTTAGTGGTTCTTAGTGGGCTTATTTTAAGGGAAGTCTCTGTTTCAATACTACTGATAAACTCACCCTCAGCCACCATCAGAGCAAAATTCATTTTGTGACAAATGTCTCCCAGGGCTATGCAGACCTTCCTGGAAACTGGCTAACCTCGGCTCTGAAAGAGGGTCCCTCATGAGACAATCAAAGGGACAAAGGCCTCCTCAATGGTTTGGAAAACAAAAGTCATATCAAAGAGGTGAAATAGAAATTGCTTTAAGTCCACATTATTGGCTTACAAAATGAGCAGCCCAATTTTTCTTACACTAAATAAACAAAATCTGTTTATTATATTTTTAAAGGCCAAGGATTATCATTATTTTCCTGGCACTTATGACTTCATTAGGCTGACACTGCCAGGCATATCTGTCCTCCTTCAAGGTCTATGGGAGAACAATTAAGATTTTTCTCTGTCATTTCTGCTTCTAAGCCGCAGCACAATTATGGAATGGAATACATAAATTTTGATTGAAATCCTATCATGGCCAATCGATACGGGTCAGAAGGAAATTCTTAAGAGAACAAAGAGCCTTGTGAATGCTGAGTCCAAACTTCCTTTTTGTTTCTCGGGAGGCTTTTGCCTTCTCTCCCAGGTACCCTGGGACTGTCAGGGCACCAGCGCTTCCAACAGGTGCGCCTCCACGCGCAGAAGATGGCAGCGGGAGCTTTATTAGAAACGCCGCCTGTGCAGTTGCTCCAGTCGTCAGCGGGAGTAGGGGCTGTGCGTGCACGAGACGGTGATGGCAAGTAACAGAGAGTGATTGCTAGCATATCCGCCAAGGCCTGCGAATGGACGGCGCCCCCAGAAATACTGTAGGTGACTTTGTAGCGTGGGTTAAGCTGGTCTAGTAAAGCTAATTCAGAACTTGTATCCTGTCAAGTTGAAAGTAATCTATGAAAAAAAGGGAAAAGAGGCAGTGGAATAAAGCGGAGATCAAGGTGAGCCGTGAGGACCGTCGTGAACCCAGCGGCCAGCGCCTCCGAGGGAGCCCACGTTTGTGTGTTGCCCCGCCCATCACTTCTGGCCCAAACGCACATTTGCAGCCAGGGCCAAGACAAAGCTTGTTGTGGCAGAGAAGGTGCCAAAATTCTTCCTGAAGGAACTTGAGCTGCACAAAGGCCACTCAGTCCCCAGAGAGTGTCCAAGAAGACAGAAACCAGAGGAGATACAAGCGAGAGACTGGCCTTCATTGCTGGATGGTGATAGATGATTTTTGTCTATATGTGATTTCAGAAGTGCTGGTCGTACATTTCTGACTCTAGTTATTTGTCTCCCACTCTGTTGGTTAACGTTCCATTAACAGGGAAGGCTCTTCCTATCTAAAATTCTTAAATGTACGTCTCTCTGGGCAAGAGCTGGAACTCAGATGTGTGTGGAAGAGGAGTGAATGGCTGAAATCAGGTAATTTTCCCAAAGGGAAGGGCCCAGAAGGATTGAACTGTGAAGAGAGGAGGAGGGCAGGAATAGCAAGCTCTCCAGCCAGCTGGAGGGCCTTCCAAGGGCCTTCCATAGGGTCCAATGTGGGCCCTGGTGGAGTTTCTTCTTCTGTATTTAAGGACAGCCACGATTATTTATACTGACAATCAGTTTATATGGAGAGTGCCCTGAAATAAACCCAGAGGTTTTTTTTTTTTTTTTCCAAAGGTAACTTAAGAGAAGCAAATGTCTCTGTGGAGGAGATCAGTGGCATTTGGAAGCAGAAATCATGTCTACCTAACACCATAAGCCCAGCTCAGCAGCAGGCGAGGCTCAGCGCCTACGCCTGCTCACTCCTGGGGCTTACGCATGGTGCTGCTTGCACAGGCCTTCAGAGAATTCTCTATAGCATCAAAGCTTGGAACATTTACCTCCTACAGAAACGCTAATAGCTGGCAGTTTTCTTTTCAGCTCATCTCCTTCTATAGCTCCCACCCTTGGCTGTTCTCTCCAGTCTGCTGGTGCTGGGAGCCGAAGAGCCCTGAATGCCTTCTGGCCTGTACTGTCTACCTCTCACTTCTGATTTGTTTTCCATGCACAGCAAGGAAGATTGTCAAGATTCTGAGTCTCCTCTGTTGACCTTCATCCTGAAATGATAGTCAAGAGAAGGAAGGCTGGGGAGATGATGGTTATTCTAACCAGAGCAGAGCGCTAAGCACTTTGCTCAAAGTTAGCCTCAGGCTCTAGTTCTCACAGTGGGGGCAGTTTTGCTCCCCAGGGACATTCACCGATGTCTGGAGACATGGCTGCCTGCCACTGCTCCACCAGAATGGCCTCTGGCATCTAGTGGGTAGACACTGGAGATGCTGCTAACACCCTACAGTGCATAGGACAACTGCCTCAGCAGAGGGGCGCCCGGTCCAAAACGTTGCTGGAAAACCCTGATCTAGAGGCTTCCGAGACTTTGCCAGATAACTTGTCACTCTCCACTTAGGCTCACTCACCATGTTCTCATTTCAGCAATTTGCAAAATACCCACCTTGTTTCCAGGGTTGCCCTGAGTGCAGCATTGTGGAATTCAATTACTGGGAACAAGGTTTGAAGTAACTCTACATGTTTTTCCTGGCCAAGCAAATATCGCATCAACTGACACACCACTTCTCTCTAATATTGTATCTCTTTTTAAGCAGTCCTCTGGAAAATATAAATCAAGAGGCTAAAGAGAGTGAGTTTATCTTAGAAACATCTCAGCCTGCTTTCCTCTCCAGTAACCCAGATAAAGCCCCTGGGTCAATGCAAACACAAACCTAATGTAGGAGAGACATTAGTGACACGGATGGAGCGTGTCATAACCCACGGTTATGAGCACGTCAGTGCATGTCTGAGTAGGACCACTGGTGATCCGAACCTTCAGAGGGCCTCAAAATCACCGGAAGGGCTTGTTAGAACACAAACTAATGGGGCCTAGCTTTGGGGCTTCTGATTTGGTCTGTCTGGCAGGATCCTCCATTTCTAGACAGTTTCCAGCTGATGCTGATGTGGCTGATTGGGGACCCCACACTGAGAACTGTTCACCAAGTGGGATTCCAAAGCTCATGTTCAAGAAGTAAGATTCACAAATAGAGTTTAGAGCAGGAATTAACCTTAGAGAAAACTCTACCTCGTCCTCCCACAATAAGGAAATTCAACATGAAGCTAGTCGACATTACGCAGGAGCCTCATGGTTGAGTAGAAAGGGTAAAGGGTGTCTATCAAAACACCTGGATTCCAGGCATACGACCCTTTAGCCTGTGGGTAAATTGAGCTAAGTAGTTTTTAGGACATCTTTTAATTTCTGATCCTTAGCCCCTCATTGGTAATATAAAAGGCTGGCCTCACCTACTTCACAGAGTCATGGAGAGAAATAAATTAGATTTTATAAAATGCTAAATGATATTAACATTAGATGCAAATGGATGTAAGGATGCTTATTGTTCAGCAACGACTCTGAAGCCAGAGAAGCAAGCGGTCAAGCCCTGGTGAGGGGCTCTGCGGCTAGCCCAGAGCTTTGCTCATTTGGAGTGTATAAACCAGAAAAATACCTGCTGGAAGAGCATTCTTTCTGTCATTCTATAGAACGTGTCCTTCGTTCAGAGCTAAGATAAAAGAACAATGTAGACAAAGACATAGAGTTGCTGCTTGTTTTTTATGAACTGTGACAGAGCTTCTTTGAACAGGTGGGCCCCCATGCCTCCCGCAGCACGTGGAAAGCACTGTGATGACAAGCTGACCTCTGCCAGTACTCCGGGGACACTCGCTAAGGGCATGGGGGAAACCGCCCTGCTTCTCACACTGGACATTCCCAGGACCCTCAAGGTTTCCTCCCAAATGCAACCCCAAAACACACCTTGGCAGGTGTGAGTCCTTTTACTTTAAAAATTGCATTTGTTTGAAATTGGAAACTAAATTTCCTGTATGTATTTATAGTTTATCTGATTCCTTAAGCAAAAGAAATAGTTTACTTCTTGATAGCATTTGAAACAATTTAAACTACGCTGATTAAGACGGTTATTTTCCTGTGCCTGAAAATAGAGAAATGGCGATAACATTTTTCATCATTTAGCAATTATGTTATCATATTATTTCCATATAAACCATTTAAGGACTCAAATTTAAAGAAAATGATTTTAATTCTCCATGTAAACTTAAAATTAACAAATATTTTGAGCATTAAGTTAAACATTTATTTAGAGACAATTTTCTTCTTCAGTATATACCCTTACTCATTATTTTAAATAGCGTGTGTATATGTCTGTGGTTTACATCCACTTCATATTCTTTCTGTGAGTCAAGTTACAAATAATTACAAAGGAGGTGTTTTGACCAATATCCCCCCCCCCCCAGTACTTAAGAGTGTCATAAACAGCTCTGGAACTAAGCAGAAAACCAACGGTTTTTTAAGTCTCTGCTCAGAGCAGGGCTGGAATTTTGGATAATGGGTTCGCTTACTTTTTAAACAATAAAAATAAACAACAGATTCCCCATTAGTCATCTGCTTGTGAATTACCAGTGGGGCAAACTCACGCAGGTGCACCAGAGCAACGCATTTGTTAGGAAAACATAAGCCAGTCTCTTCTCAACAAAAAGATGAGATATTTACCAGCTGTCAGAAGAAGTCCTGAACAGTCCATCGAATCCCTGAAATAATGAGTCCACAGGCTTCTTCCTGCCTCTCCACACCATTTCATCCATTTGTCTTGCCCTATTGTTCTTTCCATTTGCAGCAAGACTGCACATTTGTTTACCTAAGTCTTTCGCTCTCCGGGTGGGTAGGGCCGGCTGGGGAAAAGAGCCACCTTAGGGATTTGGCGTACAGACCTGGAGGAGGGAACTTCAATCTTAAAGAAGTGATGATCCCGGGAGGGGAGGGGAGGAGGGACGTGCCAATAGGGAGAACAGGCGCGGTGGAAGCGAACGCAGCCGAAAGAAGATACAATAACATTCCGGATTCGGAACGTTTGGTTTTCTGCTGCTGCTGAGTAAAGAGGGAATGAGTGAATGAGAAACAAACACCAATGAAACAGACATGGACTACTGATGCATGTTCCAGCATGGATGAACCTCAAAATCATTTTGCTACTTGTCAGATGCAAGACTACATAGAATCAGATTCCATTTACTTGAAACAGAAAAGGCAAGTAGACTGGCAGCCAACAGGAAGAAGATACTTTCCAAGTATTGGAAGTATTCTAAAAAATTTGTGTTTAAATTTGCTGTCTGTTGCGCAACTCCATACGTTTACTTAAATCATCATATTGCACTCTTAAAATAGATGATACTTTCAACGGGTAAATTATTTCTCAGTAGTTATTTTTTGTTTGCAAAGCACTTTTCAATAAAGTCATTTTTTAAAGGCATGCAGAAGGGGTGTATGGGTACCTTCTCCACGGCTTCTTCTTCTTCTTCTTTTTTTTTTTTTTTTGAAATGACTCATTTATCCATCACTAGGGGCTGCTTTTGTCCATTACGATTCCTCTAAACTATTGCAGACAAAATGAAGCAGCAAAAAAGATTTTAAATAGTCTCGTAGAAGATGTGATACCTCACGACAGGAGTAAAGGGCAGGATGGGGAAGAACACTGGACGAGCCAGCCAATGGTCAGAATAGACAACTGTCTACTGAGCCAGCTGACAGCCCTCTGTGTGCCGACCTCTTCTTCCTCCGGCCGGTCGCTGTGCATGCATACAAACTGTTTAAAGGCATCCAGAGAACTGCCCCCAACTTTTATGTGTAAAATCAGACAGAAATATGTTTTCACAAAGAAAAAGTCTCTAATGGATCTTTGTCAAATCACACACAGTGACACTTAAAAGGTTTTACGATCAACTTGGTAAGTCACTTCCAGAATTACCTTTCAAAGCGACAGAATACAATGGAATAGGAATTATCACTATGCTTTCTGTGTCAGGGTGAGAAATTTCTGTATACTGCTGCCATCTTTAATTTTATTCTCATTACCCTGCCTCATGCTTCTATGAATCATTGCTTTTTCTCAGTTACAGCTGTCATTGTATGTTTGTGTGTCTGTGTATTTGTTGTTATTATTTTGATGTCTCCCTCTGACAACCAAATTACAGGCTGCAGGGGCCCTGTGATTGCCTCATTCTTATCTCCGGCACTTAGCACAACGCTTGGCCAAGCCCGGAGTCAGAAATATTTATTGAGGAAATAATAAATGAATGCCTAAGAGAATGGCTCCTTGCTTCCCAAAGACCCACCCTGAACCACATCACGCACTTTACCTAGTTTTTATATCTTATTTTATATATAGTATTTAGCGAGTTTTTAAATTTTGAGAAATATTGTTTTATATCATTGCTGAAGGGAGGTGGCTCACAAGTAAACACTGTTAATTTAAATCTATCAGATGAGGTTGAAAATAAATAAATTAGAAACTGGCCTCAAACTTTGTTCTCCATGTTCTTAATTCTGAAAGAATTCGATTCTTTTTTAGGATATCACAAAATTTGACATTCAAAAATTAGTATTGAAATTTAGAACAAAACCACAAATACAGTAAAATGTATTAATTTCACAAGGATTAAGATTGAATGTCATTTAAAGCATTTGCTAATGAATAGTGGTCATCAGATGAATTGACAATAAATTGGAGAAAAGTAATAATCACCAATTTAGTGAAGAGAGTGATGATTGGTAAAAACAAAGTAACAACAGGTACATGGATAATCTAATTGCTTCTTGAGAGAAGATTAATTATATAAGGCAATACTTTTAATTGACAAATATCTTTAAGTAAAAATATTCTTAAGGAAAGAAAAACTAGAGATCAATAGCCATCACCCAATTTTCCCCCGATTTCTTCCTTTGATGTCATGGTGCATAAATTTAGAATGATTATTATCTTAATTTAAATTTCAAAGAGATGTCAACTGAAGGAAGAAATGGAAAGAAAAAGATAAATTACTGTTTGTGAGTCTCCTGTTGAATTCTAAGTCCTTACACCAAAGAAATTGTAAATAAGCAAGAAGTGTTATTTGTTCTAAATTTAAAATAGTTAATGCTTAAACTTAATACCTGGACCATGTTATTGAGCTAAATTATAGCAACTCTTTCAAAAACATTTTTAATTAAAAATCAATAAATTATAGAAGTAAGAAAACCATACTGCATTTTCATAGTTCTAATTGCATCAAACAAGTTTTAAGTCATCTCACACACATTATTATATATGCAATTCTCTTGTTTAAATACCTTCAGTGGGTCTGTTTTGCCATTCTTTTTAGTTTTGCTTTCAAGAAGCTCCTTGATATTTTCTCTGTCATCTTTGCCATGCAGAGCCTCACCGCACATCCTACGCCGCAGTCATGCAAACCACTTCCCCTTCCACAAGGCCTGTGCTCTTGTACCTCAATATTCCTTTGCACTAGTTCCTTTTTTGCAAGTCCACCTTGACTGATGTGCACCTATCCTACTGGAACTATACATTTCTTTAAGGGGTAATTCAAATGTCCTTTTATCAAAGAAATATCCCTTAAACTCATCTAGTTGACAGCCATTTTCTATCCTCTCCATTTCTCATTATGTCCCCAATTTTTAACAACCTATTTTGTTTTGTATTCAAATATATATATATATATATATATATATATATATATATAACATCATGCATCTTAGAGGGAAGATATCATATATTCTTAATTTCTAGAATAGAAATTTTTCACACTTCACAAAAACTACCATAATTTTTGTTACACAGTAGACATTCAATAATGTCTATTGAATTAAAAATAGTTTTGACAAAAAAAAATAATAAGAAAAATAGTTTTAACAGGAACATATCTTTCAGAAAATAATTTTCTAAAATTTAAAAATATCTCTGACTCTGAGAAATGATTGTCTAAGTTAGGAATTTACATCTTTATAGCAACATGGGTTCCTGAGAAAGTAATACATATTTTGATTGCTTTAACTTTTACCAAGGTTTCATAGCTGGTGAAGTTCAGTAGACAGTTAAAGAATTAGAATTTCTTAATGCAAATTCACCTCTGGGATTGGCTGGAAATTGCAGAGAGAAGCATGGAGATGGAATAATGCTTTGCATTAAGAAGATATTTGTAGAATATAGGACTGAGGCAAGGAAATCACTTTGGGGGAAATTTAATGAAAGTCAATAACATATTCTGAAAATTTAAGATGCTTTTCATATGCTAACAACCTGGTTAAATTTACCCTTTGAATCTTCTGAAGTTTACCTTTAAGGAAATGCTGGTCATACTACAAGACACATAAGGTGACTGCATAAGCAAATAAGCATTGGTCATTGCTGGTGGATTTTTTTAAAAAAGAAAGGAATGGCTCTTTGGAATTCTAAGCATTTTCCTAATGCATTGTAACAGATCCAAAAAAGCTGTTAGAGATTATTGTCTGGGCTGGATGACCGGAGTCCATGGAAAGTGGAAACTTTGGCATGCCATATTGTTTTATTGGGGGACTTTAGCTATGCATATGGACCAATGCCTTTTAACTATTACTGTGGATCGCTATGTGTGGCTCACATTGTCTGGACTTTTTCATTAAGTATTCTCTCAGATTCTCTGAATAAGTAGATCAAGTTGGTGTACACTAATGCTCTGAAGTAGAGTATTAATTTAGGACAACTTGTATTTTAAATTAAGAATAAATGACCTGATTTTGCAAGAATTAGAAATTCCCATGCAAATTAGTCTGAATTCAAGGGATGGATTTGATGACAGCGGCTTTATTTAACTGAATTTCTCAGCTGGCCGGAGGGTAGGGAAGCTCTCCTGCTGGAAAGCCTTACTCCCTCCTCAGTATCTCTCTCATTAATTCTTCCTTCTTTTCTCTGTTTTCTGCTTTGGCTCCCACTCATAGACTGTTCCCCAAATTACCTGCTGAAGACATTTCTCCCCCTGACTGTTCCATCACATCTGCTATCATAATGTCAAAGCATATTGGCACCCCAACAGCCGCGTCTCAGATTTCTTTACACTGATTGGATTCGCTAACAGAATCTTAAATTCAACAAGTCAAAGTCCTTTCCTCTTTACTTTCACTATTCAAACACTTTTTCTGTGAACTGTCCATAAAAAGTCATCTTCCCTCCATCGGTTATTTGCAGACACTGTTTCTGTACTAATATGTGGCAAAATAGATATTTTGAAATTTCCCATTGTTTAAAAGCTACTTAAATACAATTAGGGTTTAAAATACACTTTTTTTCCTTTACCTTCCAATAGGGTCATTGGTTGTCTTTTCATGAATTACTCTAGTTTCTAGTCTCATTGTCCTAAACCTAGCTTTCAGAACCGCTGCTTTCATGAAAATTTATTATCATCTATTTTTATACCCGGATTACTCCTGATAAAAATCTTAAGGTTAGGTTGCAAAGAATAAAAGCAATATAAACAATGAGATGATTAGAAATAAACATTTCCCACCTCCAGGCTAAAGTTGTAATCATCACTGAGTTTGGTTCTAGCAAATTTGTCTTGTATGTATACTCTAAGGAAATCAGTCTTGGGTTTTGCTATTCAAAGTATGGTTCATGGACCAGAAGCACCAGTAACATCTTAGAAATACAGACTAGGGAGATCTTTAAGTGATTTATATGCACATTAAAGTTGGATAATCACTGTTTTAGAGGTATGCACACACACGATATTCACGGCTCACACAGGCTGAGTATCATGCATACAACATGTGCTACATAATGCCTTGTGTACTTTTTTCATGGCCTCTTTCCTCTAAAAACATAGGCAGTGATGAGTGAAGCTGGTTTGTACACAATAGCAAAACCCAATCTTTAAAACTATAGGAACTTTCTGGGACAGTCATTAAATATAACCATTTTAAACATTAAATTATATAAATATACAAATCATATTAGGAATGAAAGTAAGATAGTAAAAACTCATTACTTCCCAATTATTTTACTACTATTTATAATCTGAAGTTACTTAGGTCTCTTATATCTTCCCTCTGAGGGTAGTATAATGCTTTATCGTGATGTTTGTATATCTCTTTTCAACTTTGAATTCAGTGACCTGTGGTTGGTAGCTAGAAATCAGTCATGATGGGAGTATGTACACCATGGAAATCCACAAATGCTGCAAATCAGGGCTTGGTTTATTGTTTTGATTGACTAGATTTAGGAAAGCAATGGAGAAAATAGTGATAATACAGATTAAACCTAAAAGTGTGTGAAATACACAGTCACATACATTTCATTTTTCTAAAGAGCATGTGAAATATTCACCAGCAGCACATCACTGGGCAAAGACATATTTTCTAAGTAAAGATATTTTCAGACATCTGTTGAAACTAAGGTAACCTACCCTCTGGGTTTTCTTCAGGTCCACTAGACTACTCAAAATTGTCTCTGATTTCGTGTTGAGCTCGCCAGCACCACCAAATCGTAAGTGATCCCATTACACAGGTTCTGACCCCACGTATTTATTGGAGAATCACCTAACCTCTCTGTGCTTCTTTTCCTTTCCCTATAAAATGAGTTTGTATTCCAGGAGGGACTCCTGAATTGTAAAAGCCTCTTTCCTATGTACCAATGCCTATGCACCAATTGCAATGCATGCATGCCTCTCCCTCACAATCTGCAATGACTGCTGCAGTCGGTGGGACCCCCACACCAGATTAGTCCACGGCTACCCTCGCCCTAACGCCCCCTCCAATCATCTACTCCTTATTTGCTGTCAGTTGAAAATGCATAGCCAAAGATGTGATAATCATCTCCAAATGAAATTAAAGAGCAGCAAAGTGAGAGCCTGAACAGCTGAGCAGATTGTATGATTCTCAGAGGCGTGGCATCAGATTTGGCTGGTTCTGACCAGATTCCTTCTTCTTGGGAGGCACTATGATTCATGAGTCAGTTTCTCCAAGTTTAAATCCTCGATCCACTAGACATGTGACTTCAGGCAAGTCCCTTCACTCCTTAATCCATTCATAAAATGAGGATGATATTAGTATGGACCTCAAGGGGAGGTAGGGAGATTCAATCGGATAATACATACCCAGCAGAGAAAAGAATAAACGCTCATAGATGGCATTTCCTACCATCATTTTGGACCTCTTGGTTAAGTTCCGTATGATAAAATTAGCAACTGAGTGATGTCCGGTTGCCAGCTGCATTTCAGTGGGTTTCCTGAAGCCTTTTCCGGGTCACAGGGGGCTAGCTGAGTCTGGCTTTGAAGACCAACATAGCCAGGCATGTTCCCAGCCTTGCCGTTTGCTGGGCGTGCCTGTGAGCATCCCACCTTCTCTCAGCTTGTTTTCTCTTGTCAAGTGAGACAGCAGGTTTCACGGGGCCTGCTTGATGATTAGATAAGATAATGCCCAGGTAACCCCTCCAACCCAAACGCTGGAACCTCAGAAAGTCTGGCTACATGTGTGCACCAAAATCAACTGTAGCTGTGCAGGTATTTCCATGGAGTGGTTGGCGGAAGCAGTTCTCTTAATGTGTTATTGTGTCAGATCAGAGACCCACTCCAAATTACAGTACGCTAAATTATTTAAATATATATATATATATTTAAATACAGCTATGCCTCATACTTTCTTGTCCATAGAGGATGAAAAAAACTACAGGAAAGAAGCTATGGAGGGTGTTGGTCAGGAGGTGGAGGGATTGAGGAAGAAGAAGAAAGCACTCATGGTCTCGGACAGTGTGGTGATTGCGGGTGGGCAGAGGAGTACGAGGGGGTACATGGTCATGGGAAACATACGGTAAAAAAAGTTTCAGATTTCCTTTCCTTAATCTGTCACCTCAGCAAGATTCAAGAATCAAGATCACAGAAACAGGTTTTCTAAACAGCCAAAAATCACAATTCATCCCCACTGCTCTGCCTCCCATTCATTCACACACGTGGATACCCCTGTCAGGGCAGGGAGAGCGCGGGGCCTGGTGCTTAAGCTGACAGCTGAATGGTTCAGGGGCATCCAGGTTACAGCATGTTCAAAACCACGGATGAGCTTTCTGGCAGGCGTTTTCTACAGACTGGCTGGATCTGTTGAATTTCCACGAACAACGGAGGTTTGTTTACATCCCTTCAGAGTGAATTAATGGTTGATCCTCAGCATTGCTTTAACATATATTGTGGGCAAGTTTTCAAATATATGGATACATAGTAATAAGATTCAGCATCTTTCTTGTCATCTAAAAAGAAATCGTGTTTCATCTAAGTCGCATGTTAGATGATATATATGTATGTGTGTGCATATATATAAATATATATGTGAAGTCTTACATAATATAAACTATTTTTTACAGTTCTGACAGGCCAATGCTATCACGAGTGCTAGAGTTTTGCTTTTGTTTTCTATTTAAGTTCTAGTCAGGAAGAGTTGGCGTTTAATACTTTCGAGTATAAGTGGGACAGACACACAACGCCCTGTACTCTGTGGGAAAAGGGAACTTCTCAGCAGGCACCCACCACCTATGAGATGTTTTTATTCAATTCTTTTGTACCCACCAGAAATGCCGAAGGAACCTTTCCTCAGCCATAGCATCAATTTTAGCAAGACCCTACAGAAACTCAGACAAGCCTGTACCGTATATGCCAGATTGCACTTCTCTCCTGAAAGTTGGGCTTCAAATTGTGCAAATGAAGAGGTCAGAGTGAACCCTCATGGGATTTTACTTTTACATCCAATAAATGGTGGAATGGATATGCGTATGTTTGCATGTTATATCACAAGGAGCAGATGTGGAGAAAATAGGGAACTGCAAACATTTTTATAGCAATATTTCAAGACAAGACCATCACCAGATCTATTACTTTAACCACAAAAAAATTGGGTCACAAGTAACATTAGGAAAACATACTAATTTTTAAAACTGAGTTCTAAGGGGGAAATGTGTAGTGCGATCACATACCACTTGCCTAATAGAGAAGAAAGCTGGACTATATTTCATTGTGAGATATTCGGAATAGCCCATTAGCTGTTAATTAGTGGTTCCCCCCTTATTTTGGCCAACTGAAATCATTTTTGCAGTACCTCCTATCCAAGTGACAAAGAAAATTTTAATATCAAAGCTAAAATTTGAATATACAATAGAAAGTGTTAAACGTATAGGTTGCATAGAATTATTGATTATCACAAATAGAAGGAACCTCCTCATCTGTCTTTTCTAAAATCTTCTTCGTGTCCTCAGCGGCTTCGTCTTCTCCCTGTCATTAGGCTGCAGGGTGCTGTCCAGGAGTTTGCTGGAATGACTGGATTACCGGCCAATCGGCTTGTGCATTGCTGCTAGATCGTTTCTTTATCACACCGTTTTTCCTCTCAATGATTTTCCATTGTTTAGATCTAAGTTTCTCCATGGCTTACTCAACCACTTCCTTAATCTGGATGCCAATAATTTTGAGAGTACACTGCCCACTTGAATTGGACCTGGGGTTTGAATGAACTTATTTTCTTTTCCTGCCTGCTGTTTCTGGGACATTGTGTACCCTCCGTTTCTCACTGTCCTATCTGTGTTTCCTGCGTTACTGTCCTACTAGGGCTGCCGTAACACAACATCACAAACGAGGTAGCTTAAATAACAGAGATGTAACTCTCTCAATTCTGGGAGCCAGAAGTCTGAAATCAAGGCATTGGCCACGCTCTCTCTGAGGCTCTAGAGCGGAGTATGCTCCATGCCTTCCTCTGAGCTGCTGGTGTGCCTGGAGGTCCTCGGCAGCCCTTGGCTTGGAGACACGTCCCTCCATCTTTGCCTATGTCACCACATGCCTGTTTCCTCTGCGTCTACCTGGGTCTTTTCTCCTCTTCTTACCTGAACGTTAGTCATATTGGATTTGAACCAACCTTATCCAGCATGACCTTATCTTAACTTGATTACATCTGCAATGACCCCACTCCAGTGAGGCCACATTCACAGGTGACAAGGAGTTAGGATTTCAGTGTATCTTTCGAGGGGACACAATTCAACCCATAACAACATACTCATCTCCCAATGCTCAACATGTACCCCAAGTTCATTAAGAAGGCTCTTCTCATGTCTTCAGCTCATACTTTTCCAAACTTTCAGGAAGTGAATGATTCATTGAGGCACTAACTGTGGTTGCTTTGTTCATTCCTGTATTTCAGGAGCCTGGCGTAGCAGCTGATACATAGTAAGAATTCAGTATTTGTTGAGTGAATCACTGTATTCAACAAGTAAATGAATTTATACTGTATAATTCAGTTATTTTTGTGTGCAATGGCACTATGTTATTTGTTTCCTTTAAATTCATTGTTCCTCTAAAAGAATGTGAAGAATAAATACTATTTCATCCCTGAGTTGTGTCCCAGAGCAACAGAGTGCAGTATGGAATTCCCACATGGATGATAATCTGATAAATGCTTTGCTAATTAATTGGTCTAAAAAATCTGATTGAAAGGCAGTGAGACATCAATAGTCTGTTCAGAGGCATTTAAAAAAAAAGTGAAGGCTATTTCAGCCAGGAAAAAGTCAACTGAGATTAAAGCAAAGCCAAATAGATTGGTGAATAATGTTTTGTTTATACCAGACACAAATTGTCTGAATATTATAAAAGATTCCAGGTATCTAGCTGATCAGAAACAGTTAAAACATCATGTGGACATATCTTTCAGACTTCCAGTTTTGATATGTTGGTCATATGTGTCTCTCTCCATATGTATGTTTTATTAGAGAAATGACATATATCTGTTTATAAATCCACTTTACTGCTAAATAACATTTTACATTGCAAAATCGTAAGAGCAACTCCTGCAGCCCCAACTGTTAACTTTGCATAACTCCTAATCAGTTTCACGACAGGGAGCAGAGCAAGGCTCCCACCTGGGGTCTTAAATATGGCAAAGAACACTTGCAATGCGAGAATTAAAATGATTTTCATCTTTCTATTAATGTCTTTACCTATGTAGTCCATTTATTCCCAAAGAAAGCCCAAATGCTCACTTATCACCCTGAAGATAAAATATCTGCAAATTTCACAGGCATCCAGGCCACCCACAGATAATAAGCAAACTAAAAGAAACTGAACAAATTCCCATAAGTCACAGATGGGGAGAGGGAAAGCAGGGTTTGTCAAGAGGCCATAAATCTTCTGCAAATGCTCAAAGGAGAAATGTTTTCGGCAAACGGTATGTTCCAAAAACATGGTGTATGTGTTACTGTGTTTAGTTCAATGTTGTGTGAGAGCAGACAAGTAGGGCAGGCTCCCTCACACACCGCCATGTCACAGGCACTCATGCTATTAAAGTGGCTGGTTAAGGCCACCAGTTTCCTATTTGCAATGCAAATGAGCAGACAACATGGTGCTTTCAATGGTAGGTGAGCCTTAATGAGCCTGCTGCTTTCTTCTGGAGAGCACAGTGATTTCGTGCTGAAGAAGTAACTGAATTGTTGGGGAACTGAGCATTTCTTTCACACGCACACAAAACCCACAGTGTGCGGAAGTGGTCGAGTGTAAGAAGAGTGAGCATGGTGATTGCTGTTCAGGAAAGAGTGCAGAGTTTTGTCCACTGAAGTGCGTCCATGGAACATCAGACATGCTTTCAACAAAGCCCTCAAAGACCAAGAGCATAGTTTTAGAATGCATAGTGGTCTAGGAAACAGCCAATAATATATAAGTGCCTTCATGAGTCTGACCCAGAGGTGTAATTCCAGCACACAAGTAGGGCCCAGAGGTTGGCAGTGTACAAATGAGCCTATCTGCACGAGACCCAGGTTCACACGCGTGAGGTAGAAATCTACTCTCTAATAGCGATTGTGGAGCTCAAGCACAAGAGACCTCTTTTCTCCCACTGCTGAAGAAAATAAGGCCCAGAAGGTCAATCCACTCTTTAACTTCTCCTCCTTTTGCTCTTGGTTTTATGGGGAATCTAAGGAAATTTGTTATTCCTCTTGGAACAGATCTTTACGTACTTAAAATGGTATATGTCGTTGCTTCTACATATTGGATCCCTACATTTGTACCCTATCCAACGGTGAGATAGAAATGAAAACTCATAAATTTTGCCAGAAACTGGATCAAAAGTCTTTAAATAGCTCATCTCATGCTGAGTTTACTGTACAAATAGCATCCCAAAATGAGCTGGAGCATTTCTGACAGCAAGCAGCAAAGAGGGAAAGAAGTGTGTGGTGCAAATCAGGCTGAAAGAATTCTGCTACACGCTCACCTGTTCCCCTTTGCAGAATCAGGGCACATTGGGGCCTCCCTGCCCAGACTATCACCATACCCCCAAACCACCCGTAGGGTGGAAGAATGCCAGAGGACTAAAAATGCTCACTTCTTCATAGCATGTACACTTAAAAAATTAGAGCATTTCATATTAATGAAATTTTGGCTTCTCCTTAATATGGAAGACCTGGCAACAATGGATCCCATGGTTTATAGGCTGGACGAGAGTCTGGGTGTACCCCTTCCGGGAGCTTGTGCTCCCACAGTTGACCACAGACGGCCTCCTTCCCATTGGATTAGAATTGGAATGTGTCCATCATTCATGCGATTTTCCTGGCCCCTCAAGGTGTTTTCTGTTATGTTTTGTGTTCTTTCAAATGCAGGAAATATCTACCTACTTCCCTGCACCTTCTCCCTGCAGGCCAGCACTAGTGGAAGAGAAGTGGAAGGGGTGAGAGCCACAGAACTGGGCAGCGGGAGAGGACCAGCCACGATGCCGTCCTGAAACAGCCTTGATCTCAGGGAAGCTCTGGAGGTCAAGGGGCTGTCAGGTCTGTCTGGAGTTTGGGTGTTGCACCCCTGCCTCTACTAGCTTCCGGAAGTTGGTTGTCCCCTGCTGAGCACACCCCCAACAGCTGGGAAGACAAGTTTTCTATGAAAGGGCTCTGAGATGCAGGTCAAGTCCATCACACCTGAGAAGTCTCTTTGCTCCGTTCTCATCGTCCCCAGTCCTCCCCTCTGAACTAGCACTTAGAGTCACTGACCGACCTTGGCTGCACACTAGCTGTGCTAGGAAAGCTCTTCTGAGGGCTCAAGCTTCTTTAGCTTGGAAAGGCACCAGAACGGCATATCTAGCTGCCTCTCCAGGTGAGAACAGTCCTCCAGGATCCCTGCAGAGCGCAATGCTTATAATCTGGAGCCAGGCAAAACGCTGCGCTGACCCCGCTGCTGCCTACCACTCTCCACCCGACTGCTTTCTGGGTCTCCTGCAAGAGACCCGCAGAGGCGTTTTCTGCACAGGTGTAAAGGAAAAGACAAAGTGGTATGTGGAAGAAACGACTCCAAGTTACATGATTGAAAACAGTTTGTCCAGATGGCACAATTCATCCAAACTGCACAATTAAACATTGGTCCAATGACTTGCTGGTATACACTTTAGAATATACTTTAGAATACACTGGAGGCAAGTTCTCCGGCCCCGACATGTTTACTATTACAAACAAAGCTAAAGAACACATTTCCAAAGTAAGAGGAATTCTGAATAATAGACCAAATTATTCACAAGTAACATGCTAAACAAAGGTCCGTCAGTTACAAATATATAAAAAGAAGCACAATCGATTGATTGACGATGTTTTCAATTTGACAAAATTATTTCTTCAAATTTGTTTACCACTCCATAATCTATTGTGAAATGATTGCAGAGCCTGAGATGGAACCAGGCCTGTCTTCATCTCCCACCCCAGCATTGACAGCAGGGCTGTCCAAGATTTTGGCCTTGTGATGGCAGCTGAATTCAAGCTCAGTGTCGCTGAGGTACAGGTTCAAGACTGCCCTTAGCAATGCTTAATTGGAATTTACAGTGCTAACATGTATTGTATACAGCTAGGGCTGAGAGAGAGAGACAACAGACAGAAATAGGCCATCCTCTCTGCGTGACCAGTCTTCTCCTACTCATTTCCTACCCGGTCTGCTTCATGGTCTGAGTTACATGTCTGGTCCCGGTAGGTTATTCTTATTCAAGTTTGAATCTCCTGCCGAAGATCACTAGTGACTAGGGACCAGTCGATTACAATCACTTAAACATGTATAAATCACTAAAATTTCCTGGATTAAAAATTTAGACCAACATTTTTAAATGCTCTTGATGTACAGTCACATGCCCCTGGAACATGAAATAGGTAATTTTTTTTTTAATGCACCAATGGAAACTACTGTGGGACCGATACTAAACAATATTCCGGTCTGACTGCAACTCAGCATTGCTCAATATACTTCTATCGTCTCGCATTCCGGTTCAGGTCAGCACATTTACAAAGTCAGGGATTTCAGTGTGGTTTCGGGGAATCACATTTCTTCGGTGCTGGCCTGGAAATACATGATCTAATAAGGTCAAGAAGATGAATAGCAGACATGTTTCTCCTCTGACCCATATATAACATCATCAAAGTTATAAAGCCATTCATTGGGATGGAAGAATTGGAAACTGCAGTTTTCTAGTCTGGGTGGGTACATTTGGTCAGGGAAACAAGTAAAATTTATCAAGCTACAAAAGAAAGGTGAAATCAGGTCTTGATGGAATGATTAGGGAAACAATGCAGAGAAAGGACAAGATGAGACCGCATGGCAAAGAATGACTATTAAAAAATAGTAAAGAAATGCAGTTTTCATTTCATTCTTTAAATCCAAATTTTAGTAGTGTTTATGACTTAGAACTTCAGACCTTTTTCTCAAGCTTGATAATAATCACTGCCATGTACATTTATTTAGAAATCTTTAGAGAAGTACTCATATATGTAGAATGGCAAATATAATTAAACCTACATAGTAAATAAACCTATGCAAATATACATTATATATGTGTGTGTGTGCATATATATATATATACACACTCACACAATACACATTTATATGTTCAAGTTTCTTTTCACATGACATACACACAGAAATCAAGGGGGAAAATCACTTTCTAATTAAGATCAAGCATTTTGGATATTTACATTATAACTGATCAGTGCTGATGTTGAGACACCCACATCTAATTATACTGCAGTTTGTGACAAAGAAGATACATGTTTTGACTCAAATGAATAATACAACAAAGATACATACATAAATTATTGTCTTTTCTAAATGTTACAGCAACCTGCTTAACCTTAAAATTTTTATAAAGTCTATAATAATAATTGCTATCATCAGTAATTCAAAAACTTGTCAGTTACCCCTAATCTATCTATTTATTATTAGTTATCAACAGATAATTGGATGACTTGTTTGCTTTTATCAATTAATCTTCTCCCATCTTTAATCCATGTAGAATAAAGGAATTTTAGAAGAATCATTGGTAGATAGAAGGATCCTTAGATTACTCTCCTGTCCAATGCTGTTCCCCTAAATAAAAATATGGTAGAAGGTAAAAGCAAAAAGCAGGACAAAAACACCTGAGGACCAATGATGAAGGCTGCAAGGTGGAAATTGAAAGGACTTCCATCTCTGCAAGCACAGGAAGAGACTAATTTATTTTTCAAATTCACTCAGGCTTCCTCTTGCCACAGTTTACTTGAGGAACCAATCTTTCTCTACTGACCCATTCTTACCATATCTTACATGAGGTTTTTGATAATGTTTTTGTCAAAGTAAGTCACCAATGAAAATAACTCATCACTAGCAACACTAGTAGAAATTAGCATCAATAGATGCAAGTAGCTGCTAGCATCTAAAATATACTAAATTGATCAATAAGACATTGTTGTCTTATTGTAAGGGAAATTGGTATCTTTTTGGAATCTATTAACAGCTAATATTGTGGGTGACAAATGATGCCTGTACAAAAGCATTGTCAATTGATTGGCTAATTCATTAGTTGATTAGCATCCACTTCACCACCAAAGAGGTTTGACTGAGAAACAACAGCATCCTGGATCTTTTCACCCACCTCAATTGCTAATACCCTCTAAATATAATCACCTACCTCAGAATGACTTTCCAGGGCACCAAAGCACAAACTTGGATTTACCCCTAATCCATTAACTAATTAGAGCATGTGCTTTTTACTTTCAAATGCATATGTGTTTAGTTATTTAAGTTAAATTTCAATATATTAAAACAGTTAAATAAAAGCTTACCTTAGCCAGGAGACATAGGTCATCCATTGGTAGAAAGAGACACTTCTTTTAGCTAAAGAGATATCTGATGTAGCTTTTTTTTAAAGTCCTACGTGAGCCTCTGGTGGCGGGGTGCACATCCATGAGTCGTTGGGGAATACAAAGAGGAACAGGACACTCCATGTCTGCCTTAACCCGGACCGTAATCTCCACACTATGTTGTACACACATTTTTGCGAGGAAGATAACAAATAAAAATAGCACAATAGAAAATTAAAGAAATATTAAAATACACAAAATGTAAAGTCATTTCCATCAGTAAGAAAGCACAGAAAGCAGCTGTATTGTAAGTACTTCTCACTCTTCACTTGCTCAACTCACTTTCTGAAAATGGGTGAAAGTGAGTGAACATGGGTCTTTCTGTCTCTGAAAGGATAAAGAGAAACTATACAGAGACTAAATGTAAGGTTATGAAACTGGACATAGAGATGACCGATGAAAAGTTTTAAAATGGAATTCAAATAAAGTGTGTGATCTATATCTGAGAAAGGAACTGTTGTTCACCATTCTTATTGGTCTCAGAGAAATTAACAAAAATAAAGTAGACCTGGCTTATAGCTTGTTGATTAATTGGTAAGAAGAAATTAAACATTTATATTTCAAAAAAACCCTAATATTTGCGAATTTGAGCTATAGTTACTAAAGGTAGAGCATGGTCGGTCACAGCATTTAACTGAGCAGCAACTCACCAGAGTGTTGGCATAGATGTATGAAAAAATGTGAAATGAAGCAGAGGCTTCTGCTCTGGGGTAGCATAAAATCTAGAAGAATTTTCTTGTTCAGTAAGAATCAAAGGTCAGAATTCTGTTTCCCCAGCACAATGCAGCATTACTTTGTTCAAATCTAAGATGAATCTTAGTCTTTGTTATATTCTATTAAAAAGAAAAAACTAAAATGACCTTCTTTTCTAAATGCAAGGATTAAAATTATACTAACATTGAATGTGATCAAAAATTACGATCAGATTTTATCTAGAGGCTCTCACTTGAATGTTGAAATCTTAAACACGGCTAAAAAGAATGCCTTCATCTAGGTACGTTTTCAAAAATGATCCCGTAGGCGGACCCCCTTTGGATTCCGCATACTGTTTATTTTTTTTAAGTGGCAACAAAAATTAGTCAGTTTTACACTTAATCGAGTAATTAAAGAAAAAGGAGAGAGAATGAGAAACCAACAAATGAGTTGCCAGAAAAACATTTCATAAGCACTTCCAGGTTATTTCCGCCCGATCAAACACTTTCTCTCCAGCAAAACCGCACACGAGCGCTGGTGTTGCCACTGTAGACTCACTTAGGCATCGACTCTCCCTCCACGTTGCTCACCGCAGAAAAGCAAGTGTTTCATTAGGCACAATCTTTTTCCTACCTGCCTGCCCCACGACCTTTGGTCTTGATTAACATAATAATGAATCACATTTCTCTCTGTGTGTTCACAAGGCACTCTTGGGGACAATAAAATGGCATAAGGTATAATGGAGTCATCTGTTCAATCACAATTATGAATTGCTAAATACATTCAGCCTGGTGGAAGTTGATGAGTCTATCTTGTTCTTCAGACCCAAAGGTTAAAATGTTGCTCTTAAACTTGTTTTAAGTTTAATTACATTACTTTTAGTTTGTCCTATTCCTCATATAGCATATACATCGGCAGTTTCTGTAGTATTAGGTTCGAGTTTTTATTCCTTTATTTGATACTCAAAGATAACCACAATGGGAATGAAAGTGGAATTAGTTCCAAGTTAACTTCTTTATTTTATCCATAAAGGGGTGTGTTATTGAAGAAGTAGTATATTAGCATACTGTAGAAAAGTACACTCTTCTGTACTAATAAATATTAGTATGCCTTCTTGCAATAAATCAGGGAGCCTGCTTAAAAGGACGTGAAGAATTGGCACTAACTCTGTGTAATGAAATGCTGCCTTGGTTAACTTTGGAAATGAGCAGAGACCAACGTAAGGCACCTGGCAGTGGTTAGAAGAATAGGCAGAGCCAAGGATGCACACTGCATTCGTGGGAACAGCGCTGGACCAGGACCTGCCACACGACACCGCATCAGTAAAGGAAGGAAGAAAGAATGGCAGGCAACAACAGGGCAGAACTCCAAGCCAGAATCTGGTTCACAGTCTAAAAGTAGGTGTCCGGATGGAAACCAGATACACATCAGATCTTGGGCTCCGCATCAGAGCCAATATGAGAAACTATCAGTGACAAATGGTTCATCAGGAGATGTGCTCTCCTAAAGAAAGTCTGGACAAGACCAACACAAATCCATGGGGTCCTATCTGATTGACTTAGAGTTTGTTTATTTTTAAAGGAAGAGGCCACGTGCTTTGCTAACTAAAGGGTAGATTTTCATGCAATTGTAATGTGTGGCAAATGCCTTTCATCTGAGAACTCCACCAACAAAGTAAATAATGTGGCTGCTTTTTGTACACCTGGACTCCAGGAGGCCAACCTGCCTGGTACAGGAATACATAGATTCTCACACACGGCGACGCTCTGGAAATCCCAGAGCACGATTCCCGATTAAGAGGGTGGGCCTCTCACAAGACTCTTTAAAAACTATTTTCTAGTAATAAGTCTACGTAGCACTTCATCAACACTGAGATTTGAAGAACTTGTTGATAACTTTAAATAAGTTTAGTGAGCCTCTAACCAAAGTGTAGAGGACGGAGGAAGTGTCTTTTGACCTTCTTAGGGCGACTGCTTCTGAAGATGTAACTCAGACTGATTCATAGGGAAAAGGCAGACAGAGTTATTTCATATAAGTTTTATGTGGCGTGGAAGCCTGCATAAGGAAATGAAGACCTAAAGAAATAAGAAAACCTGCTTGCTTTTACATAAGGTTGAAAAAAGAGAGGTGTAGGAAAGTGACTGTAGGAGGATTAAAATTATTTACAAGCCCTGTTTGTATAAAACCCTTTCAGTCTCAGTATCTTATGCTTGATGTTAAGAATGTCATTTTTCCTCCCAGTACAGAAGGGAGCCCTGCATTCGGAATTTGTGTCTATTGATTTTAGAAAGAAAAAGGAAGGTCAGAGTGCCCTTCTTATACCCAATGTTTTTTAAGTTCCCTAAACTTAAAACACTCAGTGTGTCAAAGAGGCATATTTTGGGATGACATGCTCTGTACTCCTTCACAAGCAACAAGCTTCTCCAGTGTTTCCACTAAGTAGTCGTAAAACTGGAAAAGTGTGCAAATACAATCCTAGGGAAAGGAAAGGGTGTGCGAGAAGACCCCAGTACCTGCGAAGGTTCTTTAAAATCTATGGTAACATTTTATCTTTTTCATGACATAGCCATTTAAAAGAGGAAAATGATAAGATGCCTAGGAAGATACACGATGTTTCCTCTCACTTCATGAACACTGGCCGCTGGCCGTTTTCTATCCGGCCCATTGCTGATAAAATCACATGACTAATTGTGAGGAAAGTTTCATTGGACTATGTATTGAAGGGGATATGCGAGTCGTTGCTTCTCAGGCACAAAATGGTGTCCTGCACTGATAATGTAGAGCTGAGACTATAAATGTGGATATGGAGATAAGTCCACGTCCCGGATGCGCGCTGCACTGCTGAGCGCTAAAATAACCATCCAGCCGAACACGAGTTGGTAAGCCTCCCGTTGCTGCTGTAACAGATGCCCATGGATTTAAGTGGCTGAAACAATCCACATTTATTCTCTGACGCTTCTAGAAGGAAGAAGTAGGAAATGGGCCTCGCTGGTTAAAATGAAAGTGTCTGCAGGTCTTTTTAGAAACTCTAGGGAAGAATCTGTTTTCTTACCTTTTCCACCCTCTAGAGGTTGCTGGGACTCTTTGGGCCTAGGGACCTGTCCTCAACGTGCAAAGCGTGCAAGGGACATGCGGACCCTTTCTCAAGCCCAGCCCTCTGACTCTCCTGCCTCCCTCTTCTCCATGTGAGGACCCTTGCAATTACATTGTGCCCACTCATATCATATAGAATGGTCTCCTTATTTTGTCATCAGCTCTTAGCAAACTCATTTCCTCTGCAACCTCAGTTCCACTTTCTTATGTAACATATCCACAGGATCCAGACAGGAAGGTGTGGATGACCTTGGGGCGTCACTATTCTGCCCACCAAATGAAAGCTCAAGCCAATGTCACCATCAAAACAGAACCCCTGGGACACTAAAACAAACCTGTTGCTATATCAAAAATAATTCTTGTTGGGAATTGTTGCAAAAAATCTATTAGTAAAATTTTCAAAGTCTCCTATTGCAAATCAAAACCACTAATGTCTTTATTTAAAATATTAATAGATTAGCACTTTTTCTGGAAAGTGTCTTATGGGATGTTGAAAGTTTTACATTTCTGGCTATTTTATTGGGCGTAATGTAATATACTGTTAATGTAAAAGTAATTCTCTTAGAATTATGATAACTTGTTCTGTTTTTCTGTTACGTATGTATTTATAATCATTAATTGTCTCAAGCAAGCTTTGATATTCTTCAAGATAGGAATCACCAGGAAGCTTGCTAGAAAAAAAAAAAATGAAAAACGGAATCTTAAGGCCAACCCCACTGAATTGGAAGCTGAATTTTTATAAGACCGCTGGCTGATTTGGGAGCAGACTGAGGTATGAGACACACTGATACAGCAGAGTCTCTCACTTAATATAAACATTTATATTAGCTGTCGGTATGTTTCCCTGGTTATGTAACTGTTTAAAAGTCTTTCATTAATGTTTTGCCCATAAAATTAAAAGCTTTCATCATTTTGGTTTTATTTGTACAATAATAGATGAACAGTTACACTTCGTATCATTGGTAAGACTCTTTAACTCATAAAGAAAAAGACACTCTGAGTTATACCCAGAATGCTCCCCTAAATTTGAAAGCGAGTATTCAAACGTAGTTTCACTGCAAAGCTGAGTGACCCACTTTGTTTCATTAGTGAGATGTGTATGTTGACCGGATTTGAAAGTATCTTAAATAACCTCAAAATAGTTGCTTACACAAATTCAGGAATTCTGTGAATTACATTGAAATGGGCATTTTGGTTACTCACCTTCCAAAGCCCAAGGGTAAAGCCAAAGCTAAAGAGTAGATTGTGCCATAACACCAAGGTTGAAACTGAGCTCTGTGTGTGCCCTGCCCAGCGTGGCTCAGTTGGTTGAACATCATCCCACAAAGCCAAACGTTGTCGGTTTGATTCTCAGTCAGGGCACATGCCTGGATTGGAGGCCTGAACCCAGCTAGGGCATGTGGGAGAGGCAACCGATCTGTTTCTTTCACACACTGATGTTTCTCTCCCTCTCTTTCTACCTCCCCTCTCTCTAAAATAAATAAATAAAATCTTAAAAAAAAAAAAACCCTGAACTCTGTGTGTGTCTATTAGTAGATTTTATTGTCCATTGCATTGTCTTAGAAAGAAAACAAAACTAAATTATAACCAGAGGCCCAGAAACATAGAACAGACTGACAGCTATAAGAGGGGACGGGGAAGTGGGGACTGGTTGAAAGAAGATGAAGGAATTAGTCAAAGAACACATATGCATGACCCATGGACATGGACAACTGGGTGAGGACTGACTGTGGGAGTGGGGCGCAGGTTGGGTAGAGAGGGGCGAAGAGGGAAATAGCATAGACAATAAAATATTTAGATTTAAAAAATGAACTAAACTATAACCAAACACTGATCAACATAATACCCCAGGCAGTCTTTGGCTGCATATCTTAGAACAAATCAAATTCATTAGGAAACTTTGAAGTTGTCTTTACATATTTGAGAGGCTGTCAGATGAAAGAGAAATGAGGGATATTACAATGAAGTCCTAAGGGGTACATCTGAGACCAATGCGAAGAAATTACGGGAAGGATAATTTAATTCCTCATAAGAAATAATTTCCCAGCCATCTAAGACAGCTGTCCAAAGATTAAATGGGTGGCCTTGGGTGTGAACAAATTATTTTCTGACTTTGGTGGTTGGCTTTAGGTAGAATGACCACTTGAAATGAGCACCACCAAGGGGTTTCAAGGTTCACTTGCAGGATTAATAGTAACAGGTGACATTTACGCGGCCCTTCCCAAGAGTCTGCTGCGTCTGTGCAGGTTGACACAACTCAGAACCTCAACCCACTTCCTCAGGACACCTCCATTAGGTGGTGTTACTGGTTTCTACATTGTACACAGCGGCTTGAAGAAGTTGAAGAACATAATCTAAGCTGTGCAAGTAGTGAGTGACAGTGGCACAACTTGAATCTGAATCAATCAGATTATAGAGTTGGAGGATACCTTGAATAAAGCAGCATAGATTTGGACCCTCATCATCCACTTAACTGAATCAGTGATTTCTGGTAAGTAGTGCTAAGAGGCATCGGATTATTCTAACTTTTAAGAATGGCACTTTACATCTTATTGCTTTCAACATATTTGACATGAGTACATCATTTAATATTTTTCAATAAATTAATGGGTGTGTGTCTATCAAGAAAGAGATCTACGGATATGGACAAAGAGAGGAGAAAGTGAGAGTTCACCTACCTACTGCAGTTATTGAGAGATTTAAGTTATTGTAATGCAACTCAGTCAAAAATATGTGGTTTAGCAGGAATTCAAGAAATGTTTGTTGAATGAATGTACAAACAAGTGAACTTTCCATTCTTATTAATACATCATGTATCACTGCAGCTAAAAAAAGATTATTTGGCCCATTATTTTTCTCTTACATTTATTAAACGTCACAGAAATTTGTACCTGTGTAAAATGAGGAATGTGGGCTGAGCAATTCAATTCAAGCTAGAATTAGCCAGCAGTTTTTATCCATTCTAAAGTGGTCCACCTGTTACTTTAAATTACTGTCTTTGTAATGGTTTCCGTGAAATATACATCATCTGTTACATCTAGATGAGTAATAATTTCCAGCCTGTAAATTACATTTGCAGATAATAATGGAATTTTGCCAAATCTAAATCATCTAAGTATAATACAAAACCTCTTTGGTTGCATTTACCTGCAATGAAATAATTCTCTGTATAAAAACAGGCACATTTTGTGTTTCTGTGTACATAATTATTAAAACAACGAGATATTACGTTCTCCTTTATGTACCCAGGGTGCCCCATTTTGCTTTTTGGACACCTCTCCTCTCCTCTTCTATGTGGTATTTTCTCACCTATTCCAAAGATATTCCACACAGAGCATTTACACTTGGTCAGAATATGGGGGGGGGGGTTTCCAGCCATACTGACTGGTTTGGGGATGACCTATTAAGATCCATGACATGAGGGAGGATATACTCTTTTTACTGGTCCTCGACTGGGAGGTGTTTGCCACTCCATGGATCCTGAGAGATGGGGAAAGATGGTAGGGATCTAGGAGACTGGGTCCTAGCAACGACAGGATTGACACTTGTGGATCACTGACCATGTGCTATTAGGCACTGTTTTGGGCATTGTACATGTGTAAATACACTTTTAATTGCAAAAATCATACTCCTGTTTTACAATTGAGAAAACTGAGGCACATAGTTTGTAAAGCATGGCAAAGGATACCCATTTGTCAAAGGGCAGGATGGGGATTTGAACCTCGGAAGTATAGCTCCAGGAAGTATGACCTTAACCACTATCTTCTTTGCCCCTTCCAATGCCATCATTTGAGATGAAGCCAGTGATATTGCTGTACATTTCATTTTATTAAACTAAAAAATCCTACTGGACATTATGGGTTGGGTTTTCCATGACTGCTAAAAATCAGACCAGGCCTTAAGAAACAAAAGCATGTACCTGAGTTTCATTCTTACATTTACCAACTTTAGAAATACTGCACTAAATCTGCTCTCCCCAGCTGAGTGTTTCCCACTGAAGTCATATTTCCAGCCTGAAGCCTTCCTCACCCACTCCTGCCCCCAGGGCTGCTCCCCACTCTGCAGCTACCAAACCTGCCCTAGAGGAGGCCATGCAGCGTGGTACCTCAGCAGTGTTGATTTCTTTATTATTTTTACTATCTGTCATCTTTTCCCAAGTGAAATATCAGTTCTTAAGGAGGTGAAGGCCAAGACCATGTGTTGTCTTTCTCTGATTCTGCAGGTCACCTCTTGTAAAATTATTACCTAATAAATATTAATTATCAGATTATCAGAACTAGTTATGGTACATAGAAAAATTTGGGATGTGGAGGACTTCTGGCCAAGATGGAGGCGTAGGTAGACACACTGTGCCTCCTTGCACAACCAAAAGGAGGACAACAGCAATTTAAAAACAAAAAACAGCCAGTACCAATGGAAAATTGAACTGTATAGAAGTCTGACAACAAAGGAGTTAAGGAAGACACATTCATCCAGACCGGTAGGAGGGGCGGAGTCGGGCAACCAGGGCTAAGAGGACCTGCGGCAAAGCAGTGGCTGGAGGACCGCGGGCATGCAGGGTGGTGGCTGGTAGACCCAGTGAGGAGGTGGATTGTGGAGGGGCATGGTGCACAAGGTGGCTGGTGGACCAAGTGGTCCCACGTTCGAATGCAGAAAAACCAGACAAAACTGAGGAGTGAGACAGACCTGGCAACCCAGGGACCCAGCACTGGAAAATAAAGTCTCAAAACACCAATTGAGAACACCTGTGGGGGTTGAGGTGCCAGAAGAGACTCCCAGCCTCACAGGAGAGTTTGTTGGAGAGACCCACAGGGTCCTGGAACATGCGTAAGCCCACCCACCTGGGAATCAGAACCAGAGGGCCCAGTTTGTGTGTGGGAAGTGTGGGAAGTGACTGAAATCTGGCAGAGAGTGGAGCAAGTGCCATTGTTCCCTCTCAGGTCCCTGTCCCACATACAATGTCACAACCCAGCAACTGGGTTGCCCCACCCTGGTAAACACCTAAGGATCCACCCCTTACTATGTAACAGGTGTGTC
The DNA here is from genome assembly GCA_004027475.1 of Anoura caudifer. Classification (NCBI taxonomy): domain Eukaryota; kingdom Metazoa; phylum Chordata; class Mammalia; order Chiroptera; family Phyllostomidae; genus Anoura; species Anoura caudifer. Next base: position 597,251 of record PVKU01000108.1, read on the forward strand.
AAGACAAAAAAATGGCTCAAATGGGAGAACAGATCAAAGCCCCAGAGCCAATTCATCTAAGCAACCAAGAGATAGCCAAGCTATCAGATGCACAATTTAAAGCCCTGGTGATCAGGATGCTCACAGAATTGGTTGATTTTGGTTGCAAATTAGAGGAACAAATGGAGGCTACAATAAGTGAAATGAAGGAAAATGCACAGGGAACCAATAGAGATGGGAGGAAAACTAGAACTCAAATCAACGGGGTGGACCAGAAGGAAGAAAGAAAAATCCAAACAGAAAAGAATGAAGAAACAAGAATTCAAAAAAATGAAGAGAGGATTAGGAACCTCCAGGACATCATTAAACATCCCATCATCCTAATTATAGGGGTACCAGAGGGGAAGAGGAAGAGCAGCAAGTGGAAAACTTATTTGAACAAATAATAAAGGAGAACTTCCCCATTCTGGCAAAGGAAATAGACTTCCAGGAAGTCCAGGGAACTCAAAGAGTCCCAAAGAAGTTGGACCTAAGGAAGAACACACCAAGGCACATCATCATTCCATTAACCAAGATTAAAATGAAGGAGAGAATTCTAGAAGCAGCAAGGGATAAGGGCACAGTCACCTTAACAAAGGAGTTCCCATCAGACTGTCAGCTGATTTCTCAAAAGAGACCTTCCAGGCAAGAAGGGGCTGGAAAGAAGTATTCCAAGTCTTGAAAGGCAAGGACCTACATCCAAGATTGCTCTATCCAGCAAAGCTTTCATTTAGAATGGAAGGGAAGATAAAGTGCTTCTCAGATAAGGTCAAGTTAAAGGAGTCCATCATCACCAAGCCCTTATTATATGACATGTTCAAGGGACTTACCTAATAAAAAGAAGACAAGAAACATATACAGTAAAAAGACAGCAAACTCACAATTATTAACAACCACACATAAAACAAAAAACAAACTAAGCAAACAATACCACAGCATTTCACCTATATGTGCAATCTAAACAACAAAAATGAACAAACAAAACCAAAACAAACTCATAGATACAAAGAATAAATTGACGGTTGCCAGATAGGAGAACATTTGGAAAAATGGGTGAAAAAAGTCAATGGGATTAAGAAGTGCAAATTGCTAGTTATAAAAATAGCCACGAGAATGTAAAGTGCAGCACTGGGAGTTTAGTTGATAATATAGTAAGGTAAATGTATGGTGTCAGATGAGTACTAGACTTAACAAGGTGATCACTTTGTACGCACAAGTGGCAAACACAAGGCCCACAGGCCGAATCCAGCCCTCCACCTTGTTTTATCTGCCCAGCACCTTGTTTCTACCCAGCTGCAATGCTGAGCTCCTTGCCCCTAGTTAAGGAGTAGTTACATTTATACAGTCCTAAAATTACATTCGGCCCTTTGAAGGCAACCGAGAGGCTAACGTGGCCCCCAGTGAAAATGAGTTTGACACCCTAAGGTATATGAATGTCAAATCACTATGTTGTACATCTGAAACTAATACAATATTGTATTGTAACCATAGGTATTTAGCTAGATATTAATTAAGGGAAGAAAGAGAATTAAACATTGAGCTTAATAAACTGGGGAGCATAAGCCCAAAATGACAGCTTCACACCCCAAGGGATCAGAGCATCGCTCTGCCAAGGAGATTAACACTCCTCCCTTCCCTTCTCTAATACCGGACTGCTGGGGAGCTCAGGGAGAGGTACTGGAGCGTAGAGGCCTGTCACTCTAACTAAGGGGTGGATCCATTAAAAAGCCCGTGAAAACTTGGGAAGTTGATTGGTTCTTTTGAAAAAAGCACCTGATCCATCTCAAACCCAAGCTAATATAATCCCAGGGGAATAAAGAAGTGCTCTCCTCACCCCCGACCAGGTAACACACTAGTCCTGTGCATTCACACGTTGTCTCTCGCTCAGGAGCACGTGACCATGTGGGTCTAGCCACTAACAGGGCCCACAGCAGACTACGGGGGCCCCAAAAGGACTAAGTTTTAATATGAAGCAGAAAGTCTGAACACTGGCTTTTGTTATGGCCTTGTTGAAGACACAGCTGGACTTTTTCCACGGCAGGATGAATAGAGATGGAGCACTGGAAACCCAGGAAACAGCTTCTATTTCCACTCAAATAAATTTTGCCACACCACCATCTCCCATGTATGGGTCCTTAGAAAGCTTTCCTCACGATCCCACCAAGGAGCCTAATTTCCACTGACAACAGCATGTCAATCATAATTGCAAAATATTTTTTTCTGGGAAAATATCTGAAGGAACCCAAAACAAATTGAAAGATCATAAGCACCCTTATGTTCATTAAATTGTTATTGATGATCACCAAGATATGGAAGCAGCCCAACTGTCCATCCGTAGATGAGTAGATAAAACAATTATGGAACATTTACACAATGGAATACTACTTGGCCATAAAAAAGGAACATTTTACCCTTTGTGACAGTATGGATGGACCTGGAGAACATTATGCTAAGCGAAATAAGCCAGTCAGAGAAAGACAAACAACATAAGACTTCAGTCATATGTGGAATCTAATGAACAAGTTGAATAAGTAAAACAGAGACAGACTCGTAGAGAGCAGGATGATAGCTCAGGTGCGGGGTGGAGGTTAGGCAGTGGAGTGATTGAGCAAAAAGGGACAAAGGACTCATGGACACGGACAATGGTGTGGTGATGGTGTGGGGGAGGGGTATAAGGGGACTCAACAATAATGAAAAAATATGATAATAAAAAGTAAAAAAGGAAACAAAATGGCAAAAAGCACTTAAAATTATATTATAACAACAAGATAAGGCAATGCTGGTTTAGATCCATTGGCAGTGGGCAAAAAAAAAAAATGTATCTGGACTGATCTTTGTTGGACAAAAAAATGTTTCTTGATGCTCTCAGAATAGAAGGTATTCTTGACTGGTAAATACTATAAACAGAGGTAGAGGATTTGAAAAAATGACATTTGAAAACCTTTTTAACAGTGACGTATTTGCTGGATGGCAGGTACTATCTGCAATAAGCAGGGTTAGTTAGCAAATGCAAGACTCCACTGGCACAGTTTCCCCACTGTTGGCTGACCACTGTAAGAAGTGTGGATGGTTTTATGCAAATATGTTTACTTATGTAAATGAGTTCACATTCAGTTTAAACATCTATTTACATTAAAACCATTTTAAACTATAATGTATGTGTACATCTGTGTGTACATATGAATATATATGTATATTTTTTTCAGTGTGTTCCCCTGGATACTATAAGATACGATGAGGTATTGTAATGAACAGACAGTTGTATGTCCCCAAGGAGTTTGCCATGCAGGCTGCACAGAAACGCTCCATCAGAAGCACACATGTGTCCTTTCCACTCACCAGAACTGATTCAGACCTGAGTGTACACCAACCAGGAGGGCAATGAACAGAAACAGAGCTCACAGTTTGCAAACCAATCTGAAAATTAACAACCGTTTCAACTTAGAATTTGCTCATTGAATCCCTGCTGGCTCAATTTGATTCTGGAGCATGACAAAGGCAATGGCTTGTCACCATTCAGTGCTTCTAAATAGTGACAATGATTTGAAAGTTTGGAAGGTGTAGCTTAAAGTGGGAGCCTTCTGGAAGGAGAGGAGTAGCAACAGGACTCAGAGTGTTTAGGGCTGGCTGCATCTATGGGAATCCACAGACATGTAAACTTGTAGATTATTTGAGTTCCAGAAATGAACACTTTGGAAGCATCCCATAACATAAGAACAAGAGGTTTCTTTAAGACTAATTTATTCACTTATGTCTTTTAAAATTAATAAGTAAAGAATGACCACAGTAATGCACATATTTAGTTAAAAGAGAGGGGTCTACTTAAACAATCTAACATCCTTCACTACCCCCTTCCCCTGAATATGTTGATTTGAATAAATCTCCGTTTCCTGTGATTCCTCTGGACTCTTGCAGCGTGAGCCTCCGCGGTCACAGCCACGCTCCTGCTCCTGATCTCCCGCGCTTATTGATGACTGACTGTCTCTGGCCTACAGCTTGTGTCCTCAGCCTACAGCTTGTGTCCTTGAAACCAGGAGGTGGTATATTAATTGGCTGAAAAGATTCCAGCTCCTCCACTTGGCCAAGTTTTCTCCCCCCCCCCCACCAAAATGCTTTCTTTACTCCGCTTTCATAGAGCTGGATTTCTCTCCAACCCACCATGGCTGTGCACTTGGTGGATTTTGCCAGCAAAGCTGAAAAGGACAATCTCAGGTGACCACAAACTGGGACAGCTTCCCAGGTCCATTTGCTTTTCCATCACATGCTCAATTTTCCTAAATTCTACTTTAAATGGAATCCCCACCTGAGTTCCTTTTATACTAAAGATCAGACCCAAGAACATCAAGAACAGTCACAGAAGTTACATTTGTTTGAACAGCTGTTTGGAACTGCTCTCATTGTACACAGAATCTTCTTTTATAGTTTGTTGGTCAGGGAGCTACAAGTTCAAGTGGCTTATATTGAATTCAGCAAAACTGATGCAGTGGAATGTAGAAGACATCGATTTGCCATTCCCTGGCCATCTCCAAGTGCCTCCTAGATTAGTGCTCTATAGATTTATTGTATTTGATCTGTCAGCCTCTTTTACCTAATCATTTTGTCTGATTCTTTCACCCATTCTACATTAATTTAACTACTTGACAGTAGAGTTGAGGTTCTAACCTTCAAGTTTGGAATGTATGCAGCATTATTCTTATTGATATTTTCATATTTGCAGTTGCTTTTCAGCGCTAGTATTCTCCAGCAGGTTTAGGGTTTGCAACTCAAGGTGCATTACCCATAGACAATGTAGATGGTCTTAAATATCGAACTTCTCTAGGTCTATGTAACAGAGTTGGCATTTAGTTGATGGGAGTATCAAATACATTATTTTAAGATTAATAAGTTTAATGTGTAAACAATTTTATAAGTAGAAAAAAATATGTTTTTATCAAAACAAGAGGGAGGTTAAATGATCTGTTATGGAATTCAAAGAACAATGGGATGGAATCTAGGGATGAAAGGGGCTGGTTTAACAGGTGCCCTTCCGACCTGGCTTGCGTCCACGTAGAGAATGCGGGCTAGGCTGCGCCGCAGTCTCTCCGTGGGCTCGGCACAGCAGCCTGCAATTCCTGCCGCAGCCAGTGGGGTACACGGTCTGGTGAGGAGCTGCTGGCACCGGTGTGCACCCTCCTCACCCCACTTCCGGCTATAGCTGCAGGGTTCCCTGTTAGTCTGCAAACATGCTTGGCTGTAGCTCCGTGTTGGCTTCGCAGCGGAGGAGACTGTTCACACCCTCACTCACAGGGCCTCTCGGGTGCTGAGCAGTCCCTGTGGGGAGCAGACACCCTGCTGGTCCTGCCCTGGCTGTCTGTGCAGCAAGACACTTTCCCACTGCATGCGGGCTCGTTGCCTCCTTACCAGCCAAATGTGACAGCTGCACCCGGAATCCTTGCGGCCCTGCTAATCCCCCTGCTGCTGTGTACAGACCGCTCTACCCTTCAACAGGGAAATTTCAATTGCCTTGAAGTATGCGCTGTTTTTAATGGATCAATATTACATAACTGGACATCTTCCAGTGAATTTCTAACCACTAACAATAGTTAACAGTTGCAGGTGCCTTGGTATTAGGCCTTCTCATTCTGGCCCTTCCCTTCTTCTGCTTCACATTTCTCATTTTAAAATTTAGTCAGTAATGTAATTTTTTCTTCACATCTTCCTCTACCCAGTGAAATTAGTTACTCACACTGGAGAGAATCATTTGTTTCTCTATCCCAGAGTCGGCAGAAGGTAATTAATCCAAGGAATGAAGGAAGAATGAATGACTAATAGAAGCTAATAATGCTCTTTTGGTGTTTCCCAAGTCCCATAAACTTTCTAAGTTATTTAATTACTTAATTATCACAATAATGCCATAAAATTGGTACTAATTTTATAAATTAGGATATTTAGACAAAGAAAGGTTACATAGCCCAAGGTAAGACTGAATATTATTTTGTTAAAGACTGCTAAAAAAAAGTATTTGACTTGCATTTATATGTCTATATACCTCTTTAATTAAAACTCTTTATCCCTAATATCTTCTTTCCATTATTTTATAGGATATTCTTACTCCAATTCATTTTTATTTTAGACCAATACAAATTTAGGCTGTCCAGATTTTGTTTTAAGTCATATATATGTATCTTTTAAGTTCCATTTTAAAAGGTATCACAGGTCACATAAATTACACGTTGGCCATTCACAGTAGAATTCAGTAAACTGTATAAATATATACACACCCAGTGTCACAAGTGGAGTAAGAGAGAAGCACCGTCTTTTCCAGATGGTACTCTGAGAACTTCGTTACTCTATAGTTCCAAGATCCGTGTACTCAAAGAAAATTCAGGCTCAAATTAAGCATCAAAATATCAGTGAATGAGAGCAACTTTTATATTCCATTGGCCCAATTTTTGATACGTTTTAAAATACGGAAAGAACCAGATTTGGATACATTTTAGCAACTGGGTGAAGGTAATATTTTGGCAAAACTGGCATGGAGGATAAGCCAACATTTATAGTTAGAGTTGCAGAAGCCCCTTCAGATATTATGAGTAACTCGAACATGTTTTTAATGTTACACTACAGAAAATGTCAGTTATGTACCTCTATAACAGCGGTCCTCAGCCCTTTTTGGCACCAGGAACTGGTTTCGTGGAAGACAGTTTCTCCAAGGACCAGGAATGGGGGGACGACTTTATAGCCTGTCACCAGCTTAACTGTCACTTGCCACTCACTGAGAGGGTTCTGGTGAGGGTCTGGAAGCAGTTGATCTACTACCGCCTCTCTGCTAATGATAATCTGTATTTGCAGACCCTCCCCAGCGCTAGCATCCTGCCTCGGCTCCACCTCAGATCATCAGGCATCACAGTTTCATGAGGAGCAGCGCAACCGAGGTCCCTCGCATGTGCAGGTCACAGCAGGATTCGAGCTCCTGTGGGGATCTAATGCCCCCTCGAAGCTGACAGGAGGTGGAGGCAAGTGGTAACGCAAGAAGGGCTGTAAATACAGATGGAGCTTTGCTCAGTCGCCACCGTTCACCTCCTGCTGAGCGGCCCAGTTCCTAACAGGCCACAGACTGTTATTAGTTTGTGGCCCCTGTTCCATAATATCTTTAGCAAAATATACTTCCTATGGATTAAGTTATGTGAATATAATTAAAGTTCAATGTAACATACTTCATAGCTAGGTCAAAAACATAGAAGGGGAAATGACTTTTTTCATTCCATATGTTTTATGTTTGTAAAGACAGAGGAGAAAATTCTCCCACATTTTCAGTATTTCTTTCTGCAACTTTATGGAAAAAGCTGATGAATAACATAAATAACTGGCATCCACTTTGAATATGTTATCACATATATTAGTAGCATTACTATCTAGGTTGGAGACATGTCTGCATTTCCACAGTTCCGTGCCATTTTCCCATGACATTATAGGTCATCAAGCAAATGGTGGGAAGGTGAGACTTTGCCAGTAACGTCAGACCAGTGATGACTGGATTAAACTCAGAAATCCTCTTCCCCTTCCTTACCACAATACAAATTATAGCAATCCTTTACTATCCAAACAAAGAATCTCATCCTTAAGAAGTTTACTTGAAACTAATTGAACATACATTATTCTCTTAATTTTGATACCTACATTTTATACTACCACATCACCTCTGTGTATGTGTGTATTAAAATAATAAGTCATGTAATTCAGTTATATAAAGATTTCTATGCAAATCTTCGTGGAAAGGTTTTACCTCATAGAAGCACTTCAGTCCACATCACAACTTTAAGGTCCTGTGTGCTCACTTCGCTTTAAAATACCACAGATGGTGTGGAACCCAGAGGGCGTGTGTGCTAAGAGAAGGAAACAGTGAACTCAGGATGAGTGTAGTTGCTAGTACACTCAATGTTACTCGTATGGATTCTGGCTATGTTGGTGCGGAACCCATTAGTCCACACACGATGGATTTCCATAGGAAGTGTCAACGCCATAATGAAGACAGGAAACAATCTCTCAAGGAATCAATGGCTTGCACAGTAGTTCTGAGTGGTTGGGTGGCATTTGAATATATATAGTTTCAGTCTTTTAAAATAAGTCCCAAAAAGGGATTATCAAAAAATATGATGACATAAACAGATGATTACCACTAAGTGTCTAACTCATTCAATATGGAGCTACCCACTGACATAATTTGACTCCACCCAGCAGGTACCTTCTCGGCTTGACACGAGACTATGCAAAAAGATGTGTCCAAGTTCTTGAGGGTTTGCAGGTCACACAAGACTGAGAATGTGACTCTGCAAAAGTTTGTTAATTCACTTGGCCGGTGACTATTGGTTCTAAGTCTGAGCAAGCAACTCATACAGATACTTTGCCAGTCCAAAGGGAAAGGAGTTGAAATTGTGTAGAACAATTATGATACAACTGTACCTCAAAAGAAACCTCAAAACTTTGTGTAGAAGCTTTGTGTATAATTCTAAGAAAATATAGTTGGTCTAGTGATTAACAGAGCCTTCTTATCATTTTAAGGGAAGTTTCCTGTAAATGTAGTTCTATTTTTAACATGAATATACATTTCCTTTTTTTTTTTGCCATGCAATTATTTGTGTATTAGAACCATGATTTTGCACCAGACCTGGCACTGGTTCTGTCCCGGCAGGACACACCGACGTGTACAGGAACCTCTGTGTGCATGAACATCAGACTGGCCCCTCACGTGGCACCTTGTGTCTGCCCCCAATCTGTTTGTGCACAGGGAGTGGATCTGCCCCACCAGGGTGGCGTCAGGTTAACCAAACCCCTGTAGACTGATGCATAAAACAATGGAATATGGGAATCCCATTGTTTCATATATCAAGTGTCTCCCATTCATCACAAGTACAATTCCCCCAAGCTGATCAAGATTCTTAAAATTCCGGCCAAACTTGCCTTCCTCCATCAGGAGGGCTAAATCTTTAGGCAAATTGGAGGTCATATAAACTTAATCCAGCAGGTCTCACAGCCCAGTTATCTCAGACACTGTCCCAGAGGTAACACTGCCCTCGGCCGTCCTCTACTGGTTTCTGTCTCCCCAAACGTTCAGTCTTTCCTCAACCCTGCACCTTGCATCATGCACCTCAATTTTTCCACACTCTCCTTGACCTCGTTCTAACTTCACATCATTGCTGGCTCTTAAATCACTCTACCCTGTACTCTGTAAAACAGGTTCCAATAATAAAAATCTCTGTGCATTCAGAAGTCTTTACTATTTCTTATTGCTCCTTAGCTAACAAGAACCACAGCTCTTTTCAGAGGCAGCTGTTTTTTGTCTGTTTTCCTTGGTTTGGTTCTGTTTACTTTCTGCTGAGATGTGAACCCAAACCATTATATTCCTGTGTCCCCATGCTTACCTCTCCATCACGCGGTCAAAACTGTGTTTTGCAGCGTCACTTGAAATTATCAGCTAAGATTTACATGGTGTCATCCTCTCGTTAACTTAGGGTCCAATGGAGCCTCTTCATGTACTCTCCCAGCGGGACCCATGACCTCCTGCATGCACAAAGCTGCCACCAGGAATTTAGCCTGCCAGTCTCATGTGAAAAACATGGATGGCCTCTTAATTTTCAGGGCATTCTCTTGTTTTCTCCTTTTTCACGATTCCTCGTTGATGATCGGGCACATGGGTCACTGTGACCCCATCCACTCCACATCTTGCTATCATTCTTGGCATCTCCTGTTCAACAAACACTGACTCACTCTTGTTCCTTTTCTTGCTGTGCTCGTTTGCAACAACTTTAAATTCTGTTTAACTTCAGTGACTCACCTCCATGGTTTCGGTCTGAAATCTGCAGTAACCTAGAACTTTTCACCACTGAAGTGGTGAGTTTAGATATTATCCTGTAAGAACTTTCTATCTTCCAGCTCTCATGGCTCTTTCTCTTACTCATGTTCTACTGCTTTCTACTTTAACCTCAATAAAACCCAAAACTTTAGACTTTCTACTTTATCTTTACTTCTGAGCCCATTTCTGGCTTAATGCTATTCTTTATTTGGCTTGGATTCCATGATCTGTGTCTTTAAATATACTCTTTCCTATATCCTCAACTTTTCCCTCAAGTACATCTTCTAAATATAACCTCTAAAAACATAACTCATGTAAATTTGAGGCATGTAAAGCATATATTTATATGAGGATAGATTTGCCTTCTATAAACAGCCTAGTTCAAGATTCCCGGAGTTACTAGAAAACCCATTACCAGCGGGGTAATTGCTACATTCATGGTCTCCAACCTGAACTCAGGCCCAGTGATGCTGACCTTCCCTTGGTTTCCTCGCTTAGCTCCGCCCCTTATCAGCACATCAGCAATGCCAAACCTTCTCTACAACCCTCAAACCTTCAACGGTCACCTCCCGCCCCTCACACATTTCTTTCTTATCGACTCACTCAGACTCACACACAGACACACATATTGTCTGGCCCCTACTTTCTTCTCTGGCACAACTCACTCAGCCAGTACATTTTTGTTCAGCCACACGACTGAACCTTTTAAGTTTCCTGAACCCACTGTGCTCGGGGCCTCTGAGCGTGTTAGTCCGTTTGTTCTAGAATGGTGTTTTCCTGGACAACTTCTGCTCATCACATTGGTCTTCACTTACATACTCCTTTCCCCAGGAAGACTTACTTGACATTTTAATTCTGGTTTGGATATTCTGCCTATGTCCTTTTAAGGCATGTACATCATGTATTATAAATCTTAGTGCCAAAAAGAAATGGTCAGCCCTGGCTGATGTGGCTCAGTGGATTGAGTGCCGGCCTGTGAACCAAAGGGTCACTGGTTCGATTCCCAGTCAGGGCACATGCCTGGGTTGCAGGCCAGGTCCCCAGTAGGGGGCACATGAGAGACAACCACACATTGATATTCTTCTCCCTCTCCCTCCCTCTCCTTTCTAAAAATAAATAAATAAAATCTTAAAAACAAAAGAAAAAAGAAATGGTCAGTGTTAAATATGTAGTAATTGAATGAGTACATAGATGAACAAATATTTGGATTGTCTTCCTATTTCATCTTTGGACTTATCACAATATTATTTTAAAGAGAACTACCACCCTTAATTCTTAATTCCTTTATTTAGAAATCGGGAAAGAAGTTATGTGAGACATGAGTTATTATCTATTGAAACATCTGGATATGTTTATCTCTAGAAATTAAGTCAGGGCAAAAGCCAATATTAGAGCATCGGGCATTTGTCGATGATTTTGCAATACTTGCCAAGTCAAGTCTTTGAGTTCCCAGTCCAGAGCTCGGCGGCTGAACCTGCGGCTGCAATGTCACAGCAGAGGAAGCACACTGTGCGGGGGGCGGGGGGGAGGGCGCATGTGCCTGTCTTTGATAAAGCTGAGACTCTGGCCAGAATCTTTCAGCCTATGGTAGGCTCTTAAAACCACTGCAATAGCACTGTAAATATACCTAAATTTATCCATGGTGTTACTTAATGTGTTACTTAACTTCACATGAACTCTTCTGTACCCGATAAAGCTCACCTATATCCAGGAAAGTTAAACATTCAGAACCAACTAATAGAATTTTGATATACCTGGTAGGTATTTTGTGCTGGGCTGGGCAGAGTAAAGGGTTCAAGAGACATAAACTAAGATACAAAATAGATTTCTTATTAAGAACATACTCATGATCTAAACAGGTACACATGAAAACAACAAAGAGCAACCATGCTCTAAACTGTTGTATTTCAACTATACGTATGGTCTACGTCAATGCAGAGAGAGAGAGAAATCAATACTAACGTTTCATCTGTGACTATTTAAATTAATATCCTCATCCATAAATTATTATAAAGAATGCTGAGATGATGCATATTTGGGGGGTATGGCAGATCTAGGTATAACGTGATTTCTGAAACATACTAGCTCATGGGTATTAGCTACCTTCTTTAAACTCTCTATGCCCCATCTGAGAGGTGATTAAATCTGAGGATGTGTATGAAGCACCAAGTCCTTGTTACCATATTTAGACTTGCAAATATGTTGATTTGAGCTTATTTAGCATGGCAGAAAATTTTCGTTCTTTTCTGAGGGAAGTCCCCAAAACCACCATGCAGTATCACTTGTATTTGTTTGATGAGATGACCAAAGAACAAGTGTGACCTACGCGCAGCATGTTCTCAGAGTAGAGAAGCAAACACTACCAAGCGTTGGAGGCAGATGGGGTGGTTTCACTAGTACACAGGGATGGCCTGGCTGCTGGTTAGCTCATAAACCTGTCTCAAAATGGAGTCCTACTGATGTTTCACACCAGCTCTATCTTCAGATGATTAGAACAGGAAGGAGAAGAAAATTTCCTTTACATCTGTCACATACTGAGTCAGTCCTCCATAGACAAATGCTTTTCATTGCCATTAAGCCATTCCAAATGGCTTTGGAGGAGGACATGGGAAGCACCCAGGCTTCAGCCCCAGCCTACACCTTTTCAGAGGTCACAGGTGCTTGGTTTGAGAAGCTGGTCCCCCCAAAACAAGATTATTCTAATTTATATCTCTGGGGTGCAATATAGGCTGCTGAATTATATTCTCTACTTCATAGTTCAGCTCTTCTTTTCCTCTGTGGAGCCCACCCTAATTCTTTGGGGTATTTTCTGTGGTTACTGAAGCCATCTGCTGCCCCACGGGTCTCTGCTCTCTCAGCCCCACCACCAGACCCGTGCTGCAGGAATAAGGCTATGATACGGCAGGAGGTCAGAGAAGAAGAGATTTTCCAGCAGGAATAAGATGGGGAAGACAGTGGGAATGGAGGAAAGGATGTGCACGAAGAAGGCAGAATGAAATCTGAGAACTGAAAATTGGGAAAGGGAACTCAGACATCTACGCTTCTAAAAGGTGGGGAGGCAGGCAAGAGTGGCATGTGTGAAGGTCAGAAATCTTTTTTAAGTGCTTTTTTTGAGGGAAGCAATCAAGATTAACGTAAAAAGGTGGGTTTGGGCCAGGGGCTGACATGTTTTAGGCTACGAGTTAAATTGTGTCTCCTTCCAACACCAACAAAAAATGAAAATTCATGTGTTGTGGATTTAACTCCCAGTGCCTCAGAATAGGACCTTGTTTGGAAATAAAGTCATTGCAGATGCAATTAGGCAAGACGAGTTCACAATGGAGGAGAGTGGGCCCTCATCCGGTATGCCTGGAGTCCTTACAAAACAGGGGAATTTGGACCCAGACACACACAAGGAGGGCACCTTTGTGAACACAAAGGAAAAGATCGGGGTGGGGCCTCTGCACGTTCGGAAAGGACGAAGATTGCCAGCAAGCCTCAGGCTCTTCCTCGCTGCCCTCACAGACGACCCACCCTTCTAACGCCTTGTTCTCAGACTTCTAGACTCCAGAGCTGTGGGAAAAGAAGTTTCTGTCATTTAAGCTGTCCTCAGCTTGCTGTACAGCAGCTCGAACAAACTAGTATGTTTTGAACGTTGGACTAAGAATTGCTTGTTCTTTACTTTGTAGGCTGGAAAGGCACAGAAAATGGCCAGGGAGAGACCTGTTCTGACCAACTAATTGGGCCCTAGCATGTCAGGTTGACTAAACATGGGGTGCAAGGCAGCTGGAGACGAGGAGGTGAGTAAGAAGCCCACAGCACAATTTCAAGGCACAGTGGCTGGTACCTAGCTGGTGGTCAGTAAATAATTACATCTTACACTTATTAGTACTTAACATCTGGCACATTACATGCATCACCTCACTGAGTTCTTGTAACCACTCCCTGAGGGAGGCAATACGGTTATCTCTCTTCCACAGCTCGCACTCTGACGGTCAAGCAGAATGAGTCATGGAACCAAAACTCAAACCCAGATCTGTTTCTAAGGTCCAGGCTCCTTATCACTGTGGCGTATGGACTTACAGCAAATACACGTTTCATGACCAAATGCGTATTTGTGTATGCCTGCATTTGTATGCATGTGCTTAAGTACCACAGAAATAAAACCAAGAAGGGTGTCTGCTATATCAATTCATCCCTTTAAGTTACTGAAGTGGATACTTAATGAGGAAATTAATTACTAGAAGGAATATCAATGTGCAGAAAATTCATAAGCATTTTTATTAGTAGCAATGATATACAACTTACTCTGCTAAAAGAAAACTAAATCAGGAAGCGGGTTGCACCTATGGGCGCGTAAGGAGATTTGAGGATTTGAACAGTCAAGTCAAATTTAAAAAACTAAGCCCATTAACCTCCGTATTGATCACTGTTTTTGAAGACTTTAAATAATATGTAATACATTATTTGACTTTCAGGAGTTCTCCATTTGAATTCACCTTCATTTGTATAATACAAGTACAGTTGAATCTCAGTCGACATGTTTTTTTATCTCTTTACATAGATTACCTTCCCATTCTGACCTCATCCTTTATGGCTATAGGGATCGAATAAAATAAAAAGATACATTTATTCAGTTATGCCTTTGCTTAGTTTACTTCAATGCTTATTTGATTACTGAAGGTCTTTGATGGTGAATAACAACTCTCTGGGCTATAGATTCAGAGGAGAAACGTCACCAGAAAGAACAAAACAAAGAAAAAATAGCATACATACAAAAGGCTAGTAAAGAAGTCACCAACTGTGGGAACAAGATGCAGAAAGAGCAATATCATGAGCTGGACTAACCTTTTCACATCCCAGGACAGTGTTGAGGCTCATCTCCGGGACCTCTGTAGCCAGTTGTACAATAGCTCGGGAGAACAATAGTGTTCTGCCCAATGAAGGGATCGATCCAGGGCTGATGTCTGGCGCAGATAAGCAAGTCTGATCATAGCTGAAGGGTCTCAAGTTGCTTTTTAAACACACCAGTATCAGTTTTCTATATGTGTGTGTCACACACACACATAAAAGTGTTCTGATTTATTTAAAGAAACACATCAGATATATTAAATTATAATACACAACCTTGCATTACCTACAACTATGGCACTGTCCTTACAGTTCTCTTTCTCTCTTGTAAAATAACATGGTGTACTCAGAGCAGAAAGTTTACAGAGAAAATTTACTATCAGAAAATACCAGCTGGCTTAATAGAGTACCTCAAGTTCATGACATACGTTATGATACCTATTTCTAATGCAGGCACAGAAAAGACAATCAATCAGTATCAGTTGAATGCATGAACCTTTTCAAAATAAAGGAATTTGCTTCTCCCATCATGGCAACCTAAAGCATTTTTTTTTCAAATTTCTCCTATTATTTGCTTAAGTATCACACTTTCTAACTCAAAGAACAGCCCCTTCTTGCTCCCAAATGCTCAAAGTTCTGCTAGGACTCTGAAAAGAAATAGGTTTATTTCAATAATACTTGCTCTGAGAGACTGGTGCTACCATGGCTGTTGGCTGATAGAAATTCTGAAGCAGATTTCAGGCCCTCTAAGAAGCTGTTGTAGCAGAGGGCGGGTGGCAGGTGTCCCTGAGGCCACTCAAGCTGCGTCCTCACTAGGTACACAGTGGTCTTTATGCAGCATCCATCACATCACAGAAGGAAGCCCTTGACTGTTCTTCCTAACCTCCTAAAGGTGACACAAAGAGCGCTTCCTGTCATATTCACAGAAACTCACCCTTGTCACCGAGCGGGAGAAGCTCGTAGGCAGTCGGATGCTCGTCATTTCTTTATTAAAATACATTAGCCCATGTTCGATAATTATAAGGATACATGTTATTCCCATTCATTCTATTCATATTCAGTGTTACATCCCATAAATACTGATCTTAGCAAAATGCAGCTTAATGAAACAGCTGACATTTTATCACTTAAACTGCTTGATTATAACAATTTTTAAAATCATTTATTCGGGACCACTTAAAAAAACATTTGAAGAGTATTAAATCCCTTACTGTGTGATTTCCTTACTTGACTTTGTGAAATAAACTAAAATGTATGCATATAGTGTCATTTAATATAATATTTGCTGTGAATTTTTAAAATAGTTTAAAATTTGCCCTTTAAAATATTTGGCTATATATTTCTTAATTTATAATCGACCATAATTTTTCAGCAAGTTTGCATATTCTAAGATTTTGGCAATGAGAGGATATACAATGTAAATATTGTTTTCAAAAGAAGTGTCTTTTTATGAAATGAATGAATTTGGCCAAATTATAGAGCATAGGTGTGTTATTAGAGATTCAGGAAATTACATTTTGGGTTTTAGTGTTTTGGAGCCTACACACCGTGTATACAATGTCTTTTCTGGGAAACGGCAGTGGCAGAGACAGCAAAATGCCCAGTCAAAATCCATTTTCCTGCCCAGCTCAGAAGTACATTTTCCAATGTCCCTTGCAGCTTCGTGTGGTCACGTGACCAGATCACGGCTCATGAGTTATGAGTAAAAACAAAGTGTACAATTTGGGGTCAAGCCCTGAAATACAGGAACCTGGCTCCCCTTCTCCTTCCCTGGTGCTAAAATACAGACATGGCAAGAGGAGCCAGAGTGGAGGTGGGTCTTCAGTCACAAGAGGGAATATTCATGGAGAAGAGAGATGAGAAAAAAATATAAAACCAAGGCGTCTGGGTCCAAACCATGGGGGAGATGCCCTATCAGCCCTGGACCATTTCTGCTTGAACCATCACAGAGGAGGTCAGCGAGGGAAAGAGTCTATTACCTGGCTTAAATCAAGGTTATTTTGTCCTGGTAACAAAAGTTGAACTGGTATCCTAGGGCAGGATTTTATAAGATGCAGGGCTGAATCAGAGCTGACTTCAGCTCTCAAAAGAAATGATATAATAGAGAAGATATATAGATAAAGACCAGACAGAGATGTGGAGATATTTTAACACAGGTACCAAGATTGCTGTGTTAAGTTTTTTTCTAATGACCAGATCTGAACGTGTGTGTACATGGACGACACATAACTAATGGGTATGCAAGATCAACGATCAGCCTCTACAGTGAAGACTTTTAAAATTATCATTGTTTTAAGTTCTGTGGCCTCACATGTACATTTACAATATATATTTAGAAACATTGCTTATTATTGTCTCACATTTGATTCTACTTTTTATAAACATCAGACTCTGGGACTATGGGAACTTTTGGTCAACCCTTCCTATACTCAGCTCCTCAACTTCCTGTTTTAAACATTAGATATTGATACCACATGGTTCTGTTCTCTTATATGTGGGCTTCTTAATGCATAAATGCATTTGCAAATGAGTTCCTGGAACATGCTAATGATATTTTGTTCTGGATCATTTCCAAAGTGGTTGCAAGCAAACAAGCTCATTTAAAGGGGGAAGGGATGGGAGACAGAGACAGAGAGAATGACAGAGAAAGAGAGTTTAGAGGTAGGCAATTATCCAATGGCTGTTAATTAAAAACATTTGCACATAAACGTGATTACTTGGGAAATAGCATTGGAGTCTGATTGACGGGCATTGGAAATTGAAAATGGAATCCCTTTAAATTCAAAAGCTTTACCGCAAATCACAAGATTCATTAATTACTGCACATAGGATCTTGGGAGTTGCCTGTTTGTAAAATCTTGAGGCTAAATTAGAGGGGCAGAGACAAGAGACTACCATTTGTTGATGTGACTTAATTCTTTACGGCCAGTAGCATATGGAAAACATTTAACGACAATGTGTTTAATCCAAGGGGATTGAACACCGCTCTAGGATTTGCAATAACTCGTGAAAAACATCGCACCACTGTATTTTTCATCACTATTTTTAAGAGACAGAATTGATATGCATAACATGGTCTAAAATTTTGTTTTGTTTTCTTTGGTTTGCTTTGTTTTCCTATTTGTGCCTGTATTTATCTTTGTTTTTCTTTTAGTCAAATGGATAAACTAACTACTTTTCACTTACTGGATAACTTTGATCCTATTAAAATAATGGTTAAGCAGATAATTAAAATGGAGAAGACAAACTGCTAAATAATTTGTGCAAATGTCAGTCATTTATGCTATAGACATTTACGATATTTTGTCAGTCTTTGGAAGGGCTGTTTGCTACTCATATTGTAAGACACTGAAAGGGAAGTTAATAAGATAGTGAATATTGCAAAACATTTTTTGATGGTCATGGAGATTTCAATAGAAAGCGTTATTTTGAGACCATCTAAGACGATAAATCTTCAACCCTTTAGAAAATGGAAAGGTGGGAGGGAGAGAAACAAAGAGAAGATGAGTGAGTAGATCGAAAGAAAGCAGAGACTGGCAGGAGTCAGAGTAACACGGAGCTGATCAGTTGATGCTGACACATTTCCTTGGCAAAGGCTGCTGACGGTAGGCAAAGTCACATGGCTGGGCAGCTGGTGTGTGTCTGTTTACGAGCCCGTGAAGCTCTTTGCCTCCAGACTAGCATGTGCACCATGTGATGCTGGGGTTGCCATGGTAAGTACATAGTGTGCAACTGCGGGGTTTTTTCCCCCATAGATGCTGCTGTAGCGTAGATGCACCAGAATTCAAATTAATACTATAAGGAAATCACGGGAGGAAGAAGCTTTGTGGGCTTTGGTTAAACATTCAGCACTTATTTTAGGGTCTTTAAGCAAATGTGCTACATCCATTTATTGTTTTTTTTCGCAAACATAGAATTTATCTTAGAATAGTCAAAGGATTATCAGTCTACAATTTAAAAATGTGTTAACCATAATGTCATTGTTTTGTCATTCGCCACCTTGAGGCTTATATTATAGACATGTTTTAGTTACCTGCATTTTTTTATTTTAAAGAAAAAGATCATTTCTGTTGTTCTTGAAATTGTCACAAACATTGCAAGAAATTCCAGGTGTGTTGGAATGTTATGAAAATTTGCATACATCATTATGGATTTACTATGAAAGCTGCCCTGAGAACTAGATCACGGGTTTGTAGACTTGAGGTCACTTTCCAGGTGCTCAGAAGGTCCCATGGGTCTCTGCAGTATTGCTCTGGAAGGCAAGCTTAGCATTTGGATTATTCATTTAAAATCCTGCCAAAGCTGTCCAAGTGACCTGCCAGATCTTCTTCACTCAAGCAGAACCAACTGATGGGCATGTCTCATCCCCAAACCCCACCCCCAAAGTAAGGCATGGTTTCTCTCTCCTTATTCTCCTCTCTTTCAGAATTGTTCTTTGAGTCACATACACCTGAGCTCTGGCACAACTCTGCCACTTGCTAGGGGATCTTGGTAAACCCCTTACTATCTTT
This sequence comes from Anoura caudifer, assembly GCA_004027475.1. Lineage (NCBI taxonomy): Eukaryota > Metazoa > Chordata > Mammalia > Chiroptera > Phyllostomidae > Anoura > Anoura caudifer. The sequence goes on from PVKU01000108.1 coordinate 616,442, forward strand.
AAGACTCTGGTTTTCCATCTGTGAAATGGAGCCAACGATAGAATCTACCTTATGGAAATGTCATCTGGATCAAACAGACATAGTATGTGAAAGATGCATCTGGTGTGGAATAAGCAGTCAACCAATGACAGCTGCTCTGTGATCTCTGTATGTTTACTTACATCTTTTTTCTTACATTGTGCGTATTCTTGAAAACTAGCTATTCTAGGATTTCAAAAATTCCCCCAAAGTTCTTTGAAGTTTTATTTTACATCTGGATCAATTATCCAGCTAGAGAACTCAACAGTTAAGTACAGTTCTAACGCTCAACTTCATAATGCTTTCCCAAATTACAGGTTTAGGGAGGGCAGGTCACCAGTAAAAGTCCCTTCGGAAGAATTGGCCTGGATGGTGACAGTTAGGTCAACAAAACTAAGAGACAGGCTAACAGGGTATGGACAACTGTGGCCTGGCAGGCCAAATCCGGCCCTCACCCTTTTTCTGGAAATGAAGTTTATTGGAATGTTGTCATGCTCATCGGTTCAGGTATTGCCCAGCGTGCTTTCACACTGTGACAGCAGGGTCAAGTAGTTGCCACAGACTTCATGGTCTGCAGAGCCTAAAATAATCACTACTTGCAAACGTTTGCTGACCCATGGACTAAAGCGTACTTGAATAAGTAAGATCAGGTAGAAGGAGATGGCTCTTTCAAAGTAGAGTTGTGAAATCATGTTCCAAACTCCAGTTTCATTATTCCAATCTGCAGCTTCATTCCTATATTGTGAAGGAACTCAATTCAACAGGGAAGAGGGAGCAATAGTCGACTCCGATTAGGACAAAAGTGAATATTTTAAACTATAATGATTATGAATTTCACTCTCTTCTTCACTTCCCAAGGAAGAAGAACACTACGTGGCTAGGCCAGCCTGGGGAGCTGCTCTCTTGTGCAGAGTTCAGGTATTGCACAAAAACAGAAAAAAAGGAAAAATCAGCCTCTCTTGCCTCCCCATCAACTCCCCCAATCCAGAGAGAGCCTGACTTGCCCGGTGCAGGACTATTAGGAGTTTATAAATGGGAGAGTCCCTGTGTTGGGTTTTCTAATGAGATGAAATGACCCCTTGGCTATCCTTTAAGAGACTCCAGCAAGGATCTAAATCACTTTACGAAACATCCAAGATGTTAAACTCTCATCCTTTTGAATCAGATTCTGTGCCAGAGTATGACCATTATTTGGTTCAGTTTTAGTTTTACATGGGGAGATAATTCCAGAAGATGCATTAAATGTTAGAGTGGAATTATAAAGAATATTATGAGAGTAAATAGGATAGAACAATCAATAATGTCTGGGAAGACTGAGAAGGTTTCCGACAGACGCTGCTTGGGCTGGTTCCTGGAGGAACCATAGAGACTCATCCCAGACACAAGGTCACAAAGTGTGGGAAGCACACAAGCGCAGGTCAATGCTGGACTTATGGAGAACCTGCACGTCTTCTCTGGATGGAGAGCAGCGGTCTGTTTAGCAATATTAATATTCCATTTAACCCTCCCCACCATCTGGCAAAGTGTACATATGTTTGTGATTTTCATAAGTAAGGAAATTGACATAATTTGAAGATAAATAAATTTTATTAAAATGCACAGTTTAATGAAGTGTCATTATTTGTAGCTCACCTAGTATAGCACAAAAAAAAAAAAAAAACTGACCTGTTTCTCAACAATTCCATAAATATTAAACAAGAAATGGCGACTATTGGGCAACACTGAAAATTTAGCCTACCTGGATGTTCCTTAACATTCACCCATCTACTTGGAGTTCTGTGGAGGCAATTTTTCTCTTCAGAGATCTTTAGTAGGTTTTTCAACTTTCCATTTCTTTTATGCAAAGATTCCCTATTTTATTGCCCAACTGTTAACTATGTCCAACAAAAACCTAAATGAAATGAGATAATTTAGGTCAGTTAAACCAGGAAACTTAACTAGTCTTGCTTCTTTTTCTAAATTCAGCAACAATTTGCTATGTGACTTCCGAGAATTCACTTTCCTGTTGGCAGAGATTACATTTTAATCTAAATCTAAGAAAAATTATAAAATGGCGGTTTGTTACCAGCCCTTTGCCACTCTTTTCAATTCACAATCTCTTTGCCCTTATATATCCCATAAAAAATACTGCTCTCCAACCTATTAATAGGAACAGGTTTAATAAATCATTCACAGTAAGGCAAAACTGACTAATACTAATTGGTATCTCTTCATTTGCCTTCTAAGGAGTGAAGCAATATGCAAGCCAGTAGAATAATTTTGCACATTTGAAATTTATGACATTGGTAATATCAAAGGAGATATTTTCACAGGGTGGGGGTTAAATTAGCATCCCCTATAATCACATTATATTACTAACTTCCTATTAATTCGTAAATGAGGTCTCATAATATTAGTCAGTTATTCAACACATTAAGCAAATATACTTATTATTCTAGGTGTTTAGGATACAGCAGTGAGCAAAGCAAAGCTCCTACCCTCCTGGTGGGCGTATTTCAGTGAACATAAGTTAATGTTCACTTAGCACTCGCTATGCGTTCCATGTTAAACCCTCATCAATTTCTTTTAACACCCATCATAAGCTATAGGTGCTATTATTATCACCAGCACTTCATCATGGAGAAAACCACAGTCCAGAGAGTTTGAATAATTCGTTCAGGCTGCACAGCCAGAAAGAGTTAAGAACATAATAGGTCCTAGAAAGACGTCTGATGTTGTAGATCAGACTTGCTATACTCTCCTACAGGTCCAGATAAAAATATGGAAAAAAATAAAATAAAAAAAACAAGAGATAAGTGTACAAGAAACTAATTTTCCAAAGAACATTACTGTTTTCTTTTGATTTCAGTTAACAAGAATTTATTCCTAATAACCTACTTCTACCTTTTATTTTTTTCTTTATCTGAATGTTAACATTGTTGTGAATTTAAACTTGAGTTTACACTTCAATATTCCTCTGTCTTCCACACACACACACACACACACACACACACACACACCCCTACTGATTATTCCATTTTCTTCTAAACCAGTCCTCAAACTGAAAATTAAACATTTATATATAACCTGTATATAACTAGCCCAATTTTATTATTAAAAAAGATTTGCTACCAAATTATCTTCATTGAAATGTCTGCTAAAATCTGTTCTAGTACAACTTTTACTTGTTCTACAAAATCTAAAAATAAAACAAGCATAAATACCCAAACATTTATTTCTGCTTGCGTTATTCTTTACACAACTGGTAGTTTCCGCTACAGGGAAGAAGACGTAAACTCCTCAGTCAGGCAGCCCTCTGCTCACAAGTGCGTTCTCAAACAGAAACTCAACAGTGGAAAGACCTCTTTAGTTTTCCCCTTAACATGAAGTTTCCCATTCCAAGTGCGTGTCAAGAATTTAATTGCAGCGTGACCAGTTATAAAATACTGTTCTTGTGCCCTTGCCTTCTGAAGCAGAATGCACGAAATAATTTGCTTAATGGCCTCTCACATGAGACCTCAATTTAATAACCAAAGTGCCCTTACGTGTTGGATAAATTCCTGGTGAGAAACGCTCTGTATGTGATCTATCGATGGGTCAAACACACACTCACACACACACACTCACACACACACATTCACACAGAAAAAGGGCAGCGGGCTGCACCTTTTGTGTGAATGCACACGCTCCCTTATCCTTCAGAGTTGTCGGAGCTCGTCCTCACTGATTCCACAGTGGGAGAAGACCCGGGTCGCCAGGTGCCTGCCTCCTTTGGCTCACTTTGTACCACGGCAATGGTTCTTTCATGATGACTCCTAACGAGCATTTGCCGACTAACATAAATTTGGAGACCGGATAACAAAGGAACAAAGTGTGGAAATTTAGTGACCTGGCTAAAACTTTTTTGATCTCTGCGCTCCCTTTCCACTTTTCTCCTTACCTTATGTCTAGTTTATTTCCATTTAGTGCTTGGGTTTTAGGAAGACCATGTGCCCTGACCACGTTGAAATGTCTGCCATAGGGATTCCGTAAGTGCACTGGTAATCAACGTAATTACTTATATTTACCTGTCTAAAATACAGAAGTCAAGCCTAAGGGCTTTGGAATTCCTTCAAATTATAATGTCCTCTTTGGGGGCCTTATTTTATATTTATTCAGATGACTCCAACAAAATAATGGCAAAGCATAACTCTGAAGCTCTAGATCTCAAAAGATGTTATTAAAAAGTTTTTAAAAATTCTGTGTTAATTTATAAGCCCTGTATGATAAAAGACTTTTCCTACAGTACATTTAAGGTGGGATGTAGTATTTAAGCAGCTGTATACTTTATTCATACATAATAATCAGGGTATGAATAACACAAACTGAGGCTGGAGAACATTTACAGAAAGTGTGCAAGAGGGATGTTTGATTAAAATAAAGTACTTATACCTGGAAAAAATAATTTAATGAAAACTTTAATTTATTGTCCCACTATCATTTTTATTACAAAATAACATTTTCTATGTTCATTTTTCCCATTTTCTCTTAACAATTTTTAAAGATCTGAGGGAAACTCCCCTTGGCTCCAAAGTTCAGACATAAATGTAAACAAAAAGTAAACAAAATGTTGACTTTGAGACATATCAGGCCTGACCTGAAATGTGTGACATTGCATTTCATTCATCACGAATCTTAGAAACTTGTTTCCCGCTGTTTGCCTGACACAACCGTGTGGAATGACCACTCGCTTCCATGGTTGGTAATATCTTCACAGCTCATGTAGTAAAAGGGTGAGGATTTTGGTAACTAACCCAACTGCTCATGAAATTAAAAGCGTGCGGAGGGTCTCCATACACACTGCTCCTTGTTTGCCAGAATAGTTGCATCTTCATCAGAAACTAACAAGAGCTCCTGGTTTGCACAGGGAGACAGTATATTCCATCAGGCTGATTGTTCTGAGCTTGTGCATTATAAAACAGGGCTTCATCTGGGCGACCAGGGTAACAACATGCATAAAGTCAGTAAAGCCCATCTTTGAAAAATAAACATGCGCCAGGAGCAGATCAGGCCACAATATAAAGGATTTGTCATTCACCCACGAGTTCACTGGGGCCATTTCATTTTGTTCCCAGGTTATTGTTCCTACAATAGTTCGTACATGTCATCCAGCCTGAACTGAGCTCCCATTCAACTCTGGGGTGACAGAGGTCATTCCGTTTTCATGCTAACTAAATCACAGTCTGCCTCACACCAAGATGGCCAATTGGACTAAATTAAAGATAGCGGTTAGAGCCGAGGGCAACTTACACTGGGGATTGCGTTGACACCTTTAAGCTGGCTTCTTTTTAGAATTCGGAGCCACGTTGAAATGGAAAGGCTTGGGCAGATAGGGCCACCGCATTAACGATAAACCCACAAGCAGCATTCCTTCCCAAAACCCACACCGTCCTAACCTCCCACTCCTCCACTTCAGTGCCGTCATAGAACAGCGCCGGCTTAGTGTCCCCACCTCATTTCAAAACGCTCTCTTACATGCACAGGGTCTCCTTGGAGACTTGATCTTAAAATAAGTGATAGAACCCTTTCACTACAGGTTCAAAAGCAGGTGCTTTTATTCTAAGGTCATTTGTGAAACCGCTGGACTTGTCTTCAGAAAATCACTTGATGTTGGCTCAAACCCAAGAGTTTCACCAGGGCATGTTTTCTGGTAACTTTAAAAAGTATTTGTTTATAGTAATGAATGCTTCTGACAGCTGACCATGGGGAAGAATATTAATCACGATATCCATCACTGAACAGAACCATTCATGGGTAGAAAACCAACTAAAACACTGTAATGAAAACATTCAGGGAAACACTGAGTTACTCTGCTTCCCTCTCCCTTCATCTTCCTTGTCCTGTGGCTGTTTTCCCAGGATGGGTACCTCTGCCCTAGAGTAACGCTCTCCTCTGACTTTGGGAGCTGCGTGGGCTACCTTTTCCAGTGATATTTTTAGCTGACACTTTAGGCAGTGAGCTAAGTTGGATCACTCCCTGCCAGTTTATTTTTGGTCGATTGGTTCACAGTGTCCTTGTCTACCAATGATCTACCTTTTTGTTGTGGGGGCAGTTTTCACTCAACTGACATCATTCCTCCCCTTCACCTGTTGTAACCCTGTGGACAAAAATTGGTCCTGAGTTAGGGAAATTCAGCATGGCATGTGTTATTGGTGTTGTGATTTGAGTGGCAGCCGACCAACACTCAGGGAACAATCTATCTGCCGGAATTAGACTAGACATCACTAATGCACATGGCAGATTGATGGTGCAGCTTTAGTGGACGTATTCTTTATTAATGAGATTCAGTATGATTTGCTAAAAAGGCTTTTACGGGGTAGTCCTTTTCTGTCCCCCTCCCCCACCTCTCTTTATCCCATTTAATCTGTTGAACCATGTACCATGTTTAGGAAATGTGTTTCTCTCCTCTATGTTTATTCCAAATACCTGGGCTTTTTAAATAATTGTGCACAAACTGAGTGCATACATACGTAATACACACACACGCACATACACACACACACACACACACACACACACACACCAGACTGGAATTGAAGAGCATCATAAAAGACAGGAAGTAAGAAGAGGAATTAAAATCCTAAATTATTAAGAAGAAGTGAAAGTAGCCCTGGCTGGTTTAGCTCCGTGGATTGAGCGTGCAACTGTGAACTAAAGTGACGCCAGTTCAATTCCCGGTCAGGGCACGTGCCTGGGCTGCAGGCCAGGTCCCAGCAAGGGGTATGTGAGAGGCAACCACACACTGATGTTTCTCTCCTTCTCTTTCTCCTTCCATTCTCCTCTCTAAAAATAAATAAATAAAATCCTTTAAAAAAGTAAAAGTAAAATTGTATGAAAAAGAAGAATCTAAGAATAAATTTGATATTTGAAAGAATTAATTTCTAGAAATGAATGGCTATGTCTTAACAGGAATTCAAAAGCACATGGGATTTTTTTCTAAATGAGGCATATTAGTTGTATTGATTTGCTGGGAGTTGGGAGTTGCCGAGGTTTGGGGGTTTCAAACAGGGATCAGTAAGACTACAGAGAGAAGTCACAAGCTACCCATCTTCTCACCCTTTGTTTCATTAGCCAGAGGCCAGTAGGCAGAAGAGAACAATGCACATTAATTACAATGAGTTTTTTATAAAGCTCTTTAAAAGTAACACAAGTGCAAATTGTTTCAGATTCTAGGCTCACCCTCATCAAACATCCCCGACTCTTTAATTTCATTCCTGGTAAGGGAGAGGGTTGGAAGGAAGTCACCTCCTTGTCCTGATCACCGTAAAGCTACTTCCTCATCATCTTGTTTTTAATTTCTCCATCACTCTTCACTTTGCGGTAAATCACAAAATATCATCTCTCTCCCAAATAAAATAAAATACTAGCCTCTGAAGAGATGTTTTCTTTAAAATGATCTATACAGTAGCTTCCCAGTAGCATGACAAGTGATTCCCAGTGCTGTTCTGTCATTTATCTCCAAAACAAGTACTACCGCAAAGGTATATTACGGAAGGCACTCAAGAAATTTTTCAACTTTATGTGACGATGTAACACCAAGCATCCTAGGAGGTTAAGGATCACTCTAGGAAAATTCTTAAAGGCTCAAATTTCTCCATGTGATTCTGGAGCTGGATAGGTCAGTTACAAGTACCACATGAAGCAGTAAGTAAGGAAGAAGCACTCCCTCCTGTGCAAAGGCAGTTAGAGCCTGGGTGGGCCCAGCCCCCGCGATAACAAAGCTGAAACAAAGCTGAAACTTAAGTAGCATTTACACTGCAGTGTTGAAAACATACTGCCCACCAGGAGATAAGTTAAACCACCCAGCATCTTTCTTTAACAGTCATTTTAGATCGTTAGCTCTTACAGATATGTGGCAGTCATTTTTATCTCCGTGATTCATTATTTCTTTCTCTGTTTAGTTTTAGCTTGCATGTTACAGCACATTCACAGAAGGTATGCATTTCCATGAACAGAGTAAAAATTTAGCAGCTCATATGTCAACAGGGAAAACTTCAGGGTAGTTCCCTGAAAATATCCGGAAATTCATTAGTGAATTGCATTTGAAATACCACAGCCAGCTGATTTTCTTCTCCCTTGGGAAACCCAGCGTCAGCGCACAGAGCAAGTTGATGCGATCTGATCTGACAAATGTTTCAAAACCTACTATGCACAGGAGATAGTTTCTCTGCTCTTGGAAGCCAGTTCAATAATTAAGACAAAAACGACCAATTATTGCATTTTCAAAAAATCTTTTTATATGCCAAAATTCTCTCAGCTCTCATGTAATTTTAACTCTTTTAGCAGAAGATCAAAAATATGTGTACATGGAGAAAAATTAAACAAGATGATAAAGTAAGAAATACACACTTGGGGGCTGGCTACACATGTCATTTGCAAATGTTCCAAGCAAATAATCCCATTTCTTTCCCTGTGGTGGTTTCTACCCTGAATGAAGGTAGAGTCTTTTTGGACACAGCACTCTATGTTGTTACAAATGTAACCACTCTATGTGATGAAGAAGAAAATAATAACAGTGACAATAAAAGCAATAATAGTAATAATAATAATAGTGGCTATCACATCTAAACAGCAACAATGTGTTGGCTATTCCACTAGTTGCCCCATCCGTGGTACATGATTTTTTTTCTTAATGCAACAAAATGAATATTATTTCCAACTGACAAATTAGTAAACTTAATGTTAAGAATTAAGAGACATTTTACGTGTCTCACTGAAGCTAGGAAGTGAAAGAAATGGATGTGACATTTTGTCCAGACACTGGGATGCTCCCACTCCTCGGTCACACTCCCTTGTACCTATGCGCGCGCGCGCACACACACACACACACACACACTGTTATTCCTGGTTTCCGTTTCACAGTTGGGTCATAATCTACCAGTTTTTTAGAATACCCAAGAACAGAAAAGGTTCCCGATGCGCATCAATTAGAAAACGATGTCTCCATCACTGCAAAAAGACCATAAGTGAACATCACCAATGCTAATAACCGAGTCTACCCATTGTGGGAGTCTTTTTCAAAACGGCAGGTGTTCTGCAGGCCTATGCCTGGCTTTTTTCTTGCTTCTTGAATTATCAGGACCAAGAAGACCATTATTTCAGCCCTCGACTGATGTCTGCGAATGTGGATCATGTAGCTCTCAGACTCAACATCACCGAATTCACTAGCTTGGCACAAAGGAGAGCACTCCAGGCAATTGTTCACTTGCTTTGGTTAGTCTACACTTTGCCCTCCTCTGGATAAACATTTATATAAGAGAAAGAAATCTTTTTTCAATCGTAAATGTGTGTGTGTGACTTTTAGGGTCTTATAAAAGTGTTTCACATGTTTATAAAATTATTCAATCTCATACCTACAAATTATCAAATGCAAAGCATGAAATTCTTGCGAATAACAGAACACTGGAAGTCTAAGGGACATCTCAGGCTTGAGATGTGCAAAACCTTTCTCAGCAAAGGCTTCCTCCCACTGTCTTTCCCCTCTGCTCCCGAGAACGCCATGCTCTCACCTTGCTCTCTCACCTCACACGCAGTCCATCACCAAATTAGGTCAGCTCTACCTTACCAACGTGGCTCCAGCGGCCCCGCACACATCCCCACCCAGAGCGGCTGCTTTGATCCATGGCAGCATCTTCCCTCCACGCGACTGTTTCTGTCACCTCACAGGGCTGTCCCTGCTTCTGCCCTTGCTGCTGCACATAGTGACCAGAGCGGTCCTCCTTTCACTTACAGAAGTCACATGGCGGCATTCTTCCTCTCCAAACGGTACATGACTTCTCGTCTCATCTCAGTTGACTGAAAGTTGGTGACCTCCATGACCTGACAAGGTCTGACCCCATTACTTCTGAGCTGATCTTTCAATCCACTCCCTCCCCTTTTCCATCTCCAGCCACCTGACCGACCTCCTTGCAGTTTCTCTAACTTGCCAGGGATACTCCCACCTAGGAGCTCCTCCCTGGGTGTTCCTTCTTCTTGGAAATCTGTCACCTGGAGATACACTGGCTCCTTCCTCATTTACTTCTGGTCTTCACTCAAGTGTCATGTCCTTCCTGAGCCTGTTCCTCACCCACCCATATGAAATGGCATTCTTCCCACACCCCTGACGCCCATTCCTTGGTTTAGCTTTCTTCATAGAACTCATCACCTTTTTAATTTCCTTTACATTTTACTTCTTTACTTATTGTCTATCTCCCTCACCACGTTGTAAATCCTCTAAGAGCAAGCAAACACTACTTACTCCTTTGTTCACGGCTTTATCCCAACCACCTAGAGCGATGCCTGATGTATAATAGATGGTCAATGAATGCTTAATGAAAAACTTCATACAGAAACAAAATAGCTCTGCAGCACATATAAACCTCAGCCTAATAGAAAATTAAGAAGTCTCCTTGGTAATGTTCATCTTCATGGTTGAACCACTTAATTTCTTATTCAAACATCAGAATATGCTGAGTGGTACACTTAGCCCCAAATCAAAGACTAAAATGCAATTCACTAATTAAAATAATGGATTTTAAATGCTGGTCTTTTTATTTTTTAAAGCATCTTCCTTGTGCATCTTATTGAAAGTGCTTTTCAAAAAACAGTTATTTTTTTTCCTTTGCTTCCTGGCAGGCTGGTTATATTCATATTCTAGCATGAACATGAATATTCCATCATGCATTCCAAATACGAATGTTATTGAGAATAACTTTTAACTAGAGGCAAGTGTTTTGAGCAGAGATTCATTTTGGGAGGGGGTTTGATTTTCCGTTTATCAATTCATGATTACAATTAATTTCAAGGTGACCCATGAATTTATAATGAAGATGTTTTCTTCAGGCTGCCTCGGAGTTGGACAGAAACCTTGGAGCTAGTTCATTGGCACGCTCGGTCTCCACTCCGGCAGCTTCATTTGTTACATGAGACATGTTCCCTAAGCCATACTGCATTTTTAGTAGTTTGAAAAAAAAAATCCCCTGACTCACAGCCTTGCTCCATAATGATTCCTTTCCCTTATCTTGGTTTTTGAACTGTTTACAAAGGCCATAATTTAGTTAAAAATTGAGAATATCCTCTGATAGCCTGAAAGGTTTAAGAAACAGCCCTAGATTGAAAACTTTTGCTCAATTAATTTATAATCATCTCTAAATATTTAACACTACTTCTAACAGAAATGTTACCTTAAATTTTCCAATGGGTTTCTTGTCAATCATTCATGTTCTCATCGGTTCGGATGTTCGGAAGGTCCACTCTTCACTGCAATTCCCTCAGCGTAAAAAGAGCTTTTAATTCTCATGTTGACTGACAGCCCATATGGGGTTATGTTCTGAAAAGCCCCTCCTCTTGCCAACATCTGTCTATTTCAGCTGTAGAACAGACACTGAGCTCCTTAAATGAAAAGTCAATGCTAGGTCGAGGACGTAATTAAAGTTGAAATAATTGAAACAACCAAAAGTAGAAACAGCTCTCAAAAAGCTACATGAAACGAAGAAGGAGCCTTGACTTAACATGAGTCATTAAAGGTCCCTCTGTAGGTGGCCTCTAATCTGTGCTGGCAGGTGACTGAATGAAAAACCCCAAATCGTCCCCATTACAAATGCAAATGGTATGCAAATTGCAAATACATGAATGCTAAAGTTTGTATGAGTTACCTTAGGATGGAGGTGACCCTTACTGAACACCATAGGCCAGAGGACACACTTCATTTTGACTTACAAAGTGAAATGGTGCAACAACCAAAATGGACAAATGTCGTGTCCTTAAGCTAAGTAGAGAAAGTTCATATTTATGAGCATAAGTGTGGTCCTTAGATATGTGCTCATTAATATTAACTTTCCCCACCAGCACCAAAAAAAAAAAAAAAATTAGAACACTTTTAATAAATCGATTCATTTAGGATCAGCCTTGTAGATTTGGCTTCTGACTTAATAAAGTGCAGTCAGTGAGGGATGGGCAAGATGAATTATTGAAATTTCTCTCCTAATCATATGGCTCCATGAATAAGAGTCTCCCCATGCATTCAGTATTGCAACCACTATCCGGTTATCTTGTTTAGTTTTGAGAAAAGACAATTCAAATGAACAATTTTAGCATAAAAACAAGCAAAGCAGCTTGTGGTCCTCTGAAATGACTAATAGAGAAGTGATTGGAATTAATCACAAACACAAGAGGAAGCTGAAATTAGAGAGGGTTATTAAGATAGTGTCTGCTGCTTAATCTCACCCCTTATCAACACATTAGCCTTGTTTTCTCTGCCTGAGCACTGAGTCCTACAGCAAAATTAGGTCAGAAATTCACATCACATCAGATCAGCTGATTCATTCCAGTAAGACCCTGACATGCCGCAGGTTTGGGTTTAATTCTAGATGGATGTATGGCTGAGGGCTTTTGGGATTTGTTTCCTCTGCTCTGAGCATAGGAGCTAGAGCTAACTGGTATTTCTATGCTAGCTGTAGAGTATTTCTAAATATTCTAACGCTAGCTGTAGGGTATTTCCAAAAGTTGGCACCGTTGTGTTTCTGAAAGCTGGTTCATTTACCGGTAACTGTCCTCATTTAACCTGAAAATGGTGTTTCACCATTTCTTTTGATATACAAATACGGTATTTCATTTTTCTACGTGCCTCCAATTAAAATGAACCCAATAATATTATCTATTTGTGACTTAAGTAGCTATTCATGCTGTACTGAATGGATACATCATTCACTGAAAGGCATACATCATTCGCTGAAATGCACTTGAATAAATGTTCTTTCTTTCTATGAAGTCTCTGCCACAAATCATGAGTGTGATTCCAGAAGCCATCACTATCTAAAGAGGATTCAGGTTACTGTTCACATGTCTCTGATAAGAGGTGTCTGGGTCATTATGTCTTCGGGTAATCATTTAAAATATCAACCAATTCAAAACTTTGGTACCAGAACCATTTATTTTTTAGATAGCCATGTTTTTACAAGGGAAGAGTAAATATTTATTTTGATTTTTACTTCTTTCTCTCTAATGAAGCTGGTCTAATGAATGGACTTTAGTCCTCCATTGTTTCTCTTTGAATAAAGGAAATACGGAAACCTTCAAATGAAAGAGCTTCAAAGTACCCATACTAATATGCAATTGCATGTATATTTAAGGAGCGGTGAGTAACCTAATTCCATTTCTGACTGCCACTTTTAAAGAGGAAATATAACCTCATATAGACCCCTTGAGGGCATCCAAAGGGAATAGAGACATTCCTAATCAGCCTAAGTAGTCCTTTGTGTCAGAACCACTTTGCTAAAGTTGAGAGCTGTCTTCCAGACTTGCAGTGTTTGGGAGAATTTCACTAATGCAACATTTGTTTTATTAGGGGAAAAAAAAAATGCAGCCCTTCCCTATACTAAAAAACATGCTCAGAAACACATGTACTAGGAACAAATTTTCTGGTTGCTTTTATTTAGGACTATTTCTTGTATTTTTAAAGTTTTACTCAATTTATTGGGGTAATATCGGTTAATAAAATTATATACGTTTCAACTGCACAACTCTACAACATATCATCTGTTGATTGCAATCTGTGTTTACCATCCAAAGTCAAGTCTTTTTTGTCACCATATATTTGAACCCCTTCATGCTTCTCAGCCTCCCTCCACCCCTCTTTCCTTCTGACAACCATCATGTAGTTTTTTAAATACTGTGGTAAATAGCAAAATGACACAGTGCAGGGACTAATTCCAGAATCTAGAAAGAAAACCCTGACTTGAAAGGAAGCCTCAAACTTAAGCATGCTTTTGGTATACCAGATGATCTTTTGATTGCCCATCCTCCTCCATGAATCCCCTTCCTTGGTGTTCTGAGCAAGGTGCCACCTCTAGATGGTAAAGCTCCCGATCAAGCCTCATGTTCCCAGGAACACACATGTATTGCCTTAAAGGCTGATTGTGGCCAGACTCTGCTCTCATTGTCCAGCTATCTCCTTCCTAATGGCTGGTGCTTGTGCTGAGTCAACAGTTCAATATACTTATCGTCCCTCTTCCTTAAATGTCCCTTTTCACCTACACACGTGACAAGCCGGGGTTTTGCGACGCATCTCAAGGGAGTGCGTTTATTTGAAGCTGTAGGTTTCATGTGTTTTTCTTCTAGGTTTCTTAACAAAAAGTAAATCTCATTTAACAGTGCCTGCACAAAGCCATTAGGATTTAAAACAGCAGAAGTGATGAGCCACTGAAATAAGTTTTTATTCTCCATTAGCTTCTCTGTCTTAAGTCTTTCTCTTTCTCACCAAATATTATTTGGAGCAGTTAAGAAAAGCACAAACAACATCTTCTTATTTATTTAGAATTTTCCACCACAAGTCTTTTTGGTAAAGTCCTATTTGAGAAATGGAAGTGAAGGAACAAGAAAGTTCATGGTGACATGTGGCTCAAGTTAGGTTGAAATATAAGAACTGGGCTCAGAAAGCCTAAGTGACTTAGAACACAGAAAGTGATGAGGATTTTTTTTTTTTCTCTAAGAGCCCCGTGTTTTAAGCTTCTCGGCTTCAGCACAAAAGGCATTTCAGCACATATGTGATCCAGAAGGTCAATCATATGAAATCCTATTTCCATTTTTTAAGCAATCCTTGCCAGTCTGCACATTTCTGAAATTGCAACTGGCATATTTCACAGAGAATTACCATCCATGCCTTTTCAAGGTCAAACATGCCCATCCTTAGATTTTGAGCATTTGCATCCTATATATTAAATCATACTAAAGAAGGCATTCTCCAGCCATGATAGAGAATTTTAACTGATTAGACTGTGTTCATTAACATCACATTGAGTTTTTCCTACAACTTGGACATAAATTGTGTGTTACAAGTATTAAAATATATGTGGAATTTAGATAAGGGTATTCTGCTCCTGTTGCCACCTCGGAGCCCCCCAAATACCTATGGGACCAGAATCGTGCTATGAAGTTTTAAAAAAATATTAAAAATACATTTCCTATTATGAATGTTTAAGCAATTCTAAATATATACCATGAGGATTTCTATAATATAGAAGATTATTACATTTTTTAACTGTCAGAACCCCAGGATACTGATCACCACACGAACAAAATGAAATCGAATTTGGACCTCCCAACGGACACTGCGAGGGGGTAACCTGAGATCTGCGCATCCAGGCGCGTCACGAAGCCCCGCCTCCTGTCCAATCATCAGCCCTTTGGCTCCTTGGACTGTTCTTCTTCCAGCCCCTCCCCGAACCACCCCAGACAGGGCTCTGTCCTCCTGCGGCTCATGGTCGTGCTTTTGAAAGTGAAAGACATTTGACAAGTGTCAACAATTTAGGACTAGTATTTTTTTTTCCCTTCCAAAGATATTTGCATTTTAAATTAGGGTTCCAGAAAAATATTCGGGGCAAGGGTGTAGGAAACTGTGGGAAGAACTGTTGACTGCAAGACACATACCACACCTTTCAGCCCCTCGCACAGGTAACAGCGAGGAGCACCGATAGGAAAGGGTGTTTGGTGTGTGAGGAGCAGGCCTGGGGCCCGTGCATGCAGGCTTACTCATTCGTTTATTCGGCATTCAGTCGTCCACGTACTGCCGCTTCCCTTCTCCGCGACCGCGGAGCAGCTGCTCTCCCATCTAAGATGCTTGCGATCCCACCCCTTCTCCCCTGCGCAACGGCATAGTCACCGTAGTCTCCCTTCCCTCTCCTAGGTCATTAGCGTTTCCCTTTCCATTCCCATATTAGTGTTTTAAATAAGCTGCTTTTCTCTCTTCTTAAAGGAAAAACAATGGAAAAACAAACTTTTACCAAAAACCCCATCCTCTTCAACCACCCTTCATATTCATAGTTTTTAACCTCGAACTTCAAAGTAGTTCTCTATACTGTGTTTCAATTCCTCTTTCCCACTCTTTCGTGGACTCCACCCCAGTGGGGTTTGCTCAGCCGTCCACGGAAAGTGGTCTAGTCAACAGCACGGATGTGCTGAAAGGCGTCGGTCAATCCCCAGGCTGCAACATAGTAGCCTGTGTGTTAAATCACACGCCCTGTCTCTTCTTGGTTCACTTCTGACACTTTGCTTAGAAGTGCCGCCCTTTTTGTAGTTCTTTTACTCTCTCACTGCCTGTTCCTCCTGGATTCTTCTACTGCTCCTTTCAAGTGAGCAGTCAGGTGGCCCAAGGATCGGTCCTGATTGTTCTTGTCATCTGTATCTGAGTTTTGGTCCTGCATATTCTCAGCAAGGCTCATGACTGTGAAATCTGCAGACGGAGATGCTTATACCACCGCCCTGATCCCTACCATGAGTCCTGGATCCTACAGCTTATCCAGAATTCTCCACTTGGACGTCTTGAAAGGCTTACAAAATTGGCTTGCCAAAGCTGACATCCTGTTACTCCACCATTTAACCTAAACTTACACTCCTCTTCCAGTTTAGATCATTCCATTAAGTGGAAACATCATTCTTCTAGTTGTTTAGAAAAAAAACACAATGTAGCAACATAAAAAAAAAAATCTTGAGAACTATCTTTAATTCTTTTCTTTTCCTCAGCTTCTACATCTCATCAATTAGAAAATCCCGATGTCCAATAATGTGGTTATTTTTTGCCACCTTTACTGCTACCATCCTAGCCCCAATCACCATCATTTCTCACCCGAATTATTCTAAAGGCTTTCCCTTTGGACTTCTTGTATCCAGCCATTCCCCACCTATCTATTTAATACAAAGAAAACAGCCATCCACGTAAAATATTCAGTTAGAGCATGCCACACCATTGCTCAAAAATCCTCTATGAATGTTTTTCTCCCTCTGAATAAAACATAAGAGTTTGTAAATCTCCATATCACATGGTGGCCCACCACCAGTCTGAACTTACATCCTTCCAGCCTTTCGTGTGGTCACTACATGATGTTTCTTTGTGGAACACATTGAACTTGCCGTTGTTTCTGCTCAGAATTCTCATGCAATAGGTAAGCTATATGGCTCACATGGCTGGCGGTACACTTCTCCTAGAAGTGTACTTCTGTGTGCTTGTATTTGTAATTAAATGACCAAAGTAGTGCATCCTTACATGGCTTCTCTATAACCATGAATAGTTCATCTTAAAATAATATTTCCCTTAATATCATAATATTCACAGAAAGTAAACAAAAAGTATTAATGCTGGATTTGGATGAAATATCCACAACCTAATTATCAAAATAGCTTAACTGTTATTATTCAATTATCCAGAAAATAGAGTTGGATTAATTGTCTAAATTCTGTATCTTTGCACTTAGTAACTGAACTCCATGAAGAAACATGACCCTATCAAACACATGTCTCTACCTACACCCCTTAAACACCCAAACAAACACAGTGGGAACACGGCACTGTTCTTTTGAAAAATGAAAAGGTGTTTATCTTCCTTTTGGTCTCAGGGCCCAGGGAAACTTAGCCTCGGTTTGGAAGCTGCAATATGGGGCTCCCTGACTTACAGCCAGAAGGTTTTGCAGCACAAGTCATATCATTCGAACAAACTTGGGGCACCTGGTACCAGACAAGAGCTGTCATGGTCATAAAACTCTGTATAGAAAGCACACACTGAGTCTCACTTGTCTTCACATAATTCTAATTAATGAGGAGTCTCTCCACAACCCAGGGAGAGGATGAAGACTGTCACAATGTCAGAACTACAAACAAAGACCATGAAAGGTGGGAGTTTTCATCAGGTGTTAGCTCTTAAAGTGTTTGTGGGTTCCTTTGGGCTTTGATCAAGAGACGGCTCATTAGGAAATTTTGTTTAGAGGACACTGGAGCCTTTCCCCATCCCATCGGCACCTCCACAGCACAACACTCAAGCTAACGATTTTTGGTAACTAAGGTGAGGATCTAGTCAGTAGGATGGGTGTGTTTCTGGGACAGCGGAGGTGCCATTTTCAGTCCGTCTCGTCGCGTCTACACCAGGTGACAACATCACAGCCTTGGCACAACTCACAGATTTTCTGATGTGCAAAAAACTCAAAACACTTTTATTTATATTTACCGTTTTATTGCTTCTTCTTGCCTTCGGCGCTTTTCATTCTTCTCTTTCAAGTAGGCCAGGTTTGTTTCATTTCTTAAGCGATCGTTCTCGCGAGCGATGTCTGAGGCGTTCTGAATAACCAAGCCGTCATAGGCCTTCATTCCCATATCCTCAATATACTGGAGAAATGTGTCCAAAGGGTCTTCCTCAGGATTAGCATTCATCATCTTGGAGGATCTCAGGTGACAAGGAGCACTTCCTGCTGGACGAGAACAAGTGGGGATGAAAGGGTTCCGTTTATTCTCCCTAATGTCTTACCAGCCCCAAACTCCAATGACTATGGTAGAATCAATTTGGAGACGATGTCTCTTTAGAAATTCTAAATGAGCAGAATATTTGAAATAAATATTAAATGAATGTTGCCCGAGTAGCAAACAGTTCCTCAGAGTAACCAACTATCAGGGAAGAAAGACAAAGTTTCACATTAAAAGATGACCTCAGGTTGCGAGTATAGTGTAGTACAGGAAGAGAAACATTTGCTTTGCTTAGAGTCATGATTTGGCTCCTCAAAAATGTGTTCTTATACCAATGAGACATATGTGATCCCAGCCTCATTTATTTCTAATCAGCATAAAAACTTTTCTGTTCAATTTCAAATAAAATGATGTAATAATTATTTGGAAGAAACATTCACATCGTGTGTGTTTTCTTTAAATTTTAAATTCAGTTTATGAATCTGAACTATCCATGCAAAATACAGTGGTCATCAAGCAAATACACGTTTCTGATATAATTTGTTTTGGCAGTAATCCCTTTTGACCCTCCATTATTTTTCAAAATGGCTCCCTACAATGGCCTGGCACTTCAACTCAAATATCATAGGTCACCAGGACCACGGTAATCCCGACCCGTCTCGTAATTCAAGCAGCGACACCTGTGATCATCATTGCTGCATGAAGGTTTCAAAACCTCAGCCACAGAAAGGATTACTGAAAACCAAAATCGGACCCAAACAACAACAACAACATAAGACTTTGAACCTCCACATAATACGCTCACCTATTAAACGATGGCCATACTTTCTCCCACCACTTGCTGATGTGAAGGCTAAGAGATGATGACTGTGAAGGCTTCAGCACAGAATTCAACGACAGTAAGCATATGATAATGTTAGCTCATATTCTAGTAAAAGTGTAGGAAGAAGATTGGTAGCAGTAACAGTTTCAAATGTATGTATGGGTATAGATGAATGACTGGGTGGATGGCCAGCTTGCTATGAAAATCATTATGCCTTGAAGTAAAGGTAGCCAGCAAATCACAGAAATCAGTACAACCAGGGAATAAGGAATGCGCTTTAGTCAATCAAAAATAGGCCTGAAGTTCAATTAATTACACATTAGGTAAGTATTTTATCTCTCTAGCTTTAATAAGTCTTTCTGTCTTCACCTGAACGTTCACTATATTATAGGAAATTGGCATAATTGAGTCAGATTGAAAAATCTAAAGCACACTCAACACGGGGAAAAGTTGGACATCTAAAAATATATATTACCTTTATATCTCTTTTATTTTCTTCCAAAGGCTCCAAATATTTTTAAAAATCAGCCCAGCTATTTATTGCTGAAGTCCTAGACTTTCATTTCTGCCACTGCAAATCATTTTTATTCTGATTTTTTTACAAGTATAATCGTGTTCCATAACCTGGATTGTAGCTATGGAAACTTCACTTCTTACCACAGTTTATTAGCATTTTAGCTGCCAGTCAATCCATATGTTATTTGAAACTCACACTTAATTTAAGGATATATCCCCCAATATGGATGAAATTCTTGAATCTGGAGGATAGAAGAGCTATTTGTTGACTCATGATTTTTTGTTATGTTAAGTTTATTATGTTTGATTTGACTTTCAGCCACAACGGGCTGGCAAATGAAATGGTCTTTAATTTTAACTATTTAACATAATTGAATTGTATTTTAATATCAGTCCATCAGATTAGATGCTTAAGTGGTGGACATACAGAGGAATAGAAAATTATTGCTACAAATGATTGCAATTTTTGGAGAAAAAATGCAAAAACATGATTCTTAGGGAACTAAAGCATTGCCATTATTGAAAATTCACTTCCACCAAGGACTTCAGCACTAAGCAAGCCTGGATAAAAAAAGATCCACATAACTTTATGGCAATTAATTCTACCACAGTTAAGCAAGCCAAGTCAGTATTACAAGGATTCTAGAGGTAAGGCCTCAGGGTGAAAGATTATCACTCCCACTCTGCCCTCCAGCAAAATTGTATATTTTTTCCATTGTGTAAGGCGTTACTCTAATAACTTTTTATTTCTTCCCTTAAATTTTCCTCACCATCCAAATGACACCAGCAATTCTTTATACAGTTCATATATTCCTAACATTGGCAAGGTTAATTGTGTGCCTCTGAAAATTAATTATCTTCTTAAATAGTCTTTCAAATTGGCTGGAGTTTAAAGTATGTTTATTCTGAGAAAATAGTATACAATGGTATCATAAAATATTCATACTAAGACTTTTTAATGGAGATGAAAGATTTTTTAATGGAGATGAAAATTTGGGGAGCGAAAATCAACCATAAAGTCTAGTAAAACTTCAGAGTAATGACAAGTGAATCAGTGTTTGTGAACACGCTTATGTCATCTAGCTCTGCTGAAGTGTTTGATTCTACAACCACCCATTCATTCAGGTACGTCCTGGGCACCTGGTACAAACCAGGCGCTGATAAAGGCAGAACCGTCTTCCTCTGGACCACTGCACGGCAGCGTCAGAGCACAAGGGGTGAACTACTTCAGTTCAGCAGGCAGCAGCACTGGTTCAGATGACGGCGCTGGCATTTACTAGTTTGTCACGGCTTATGGTCCCCATTTGTGAGAACGAACAAAAAAACCCTTATATCTGGTCTTCAAAAACTAAATTAAAAATAGATTTGGGCCATAGTGATGTTTAAGCGTCACCCTTTGCTGCATGTAGAACCTCGTGGCAACCCGAGGGTGGGGTGGGCAGTGAGGCGGTCTTGTGAAGAGCGGAGCTGAAGAGCTGAGCAGCATGCCCCGAAAACCCCACTCACACCGCCTCTAGACCCCCGACTTTGTGCTCGGTCGTTCACCTCTGTTAAGCTTTAGTTTCCCCATGTTTAAAGTGGCGATTGGAATCCTACTTGCTCTTTCTGTTGTCAGAAAAGTGGTCAGTAAACATGACCATAACTATCAGATAGTCTTCACAATTCTTACCCAACATTATGATGCTTAGTTATAACTTCTCAATAAACACATTTTTTTACCTTGAAACATAAGTCAACAGAATGTTTTGTGCAGTTCAACTGTCTTAGTTACAGATATGCAAATGAGGGCCTGTGAACGAGTTAACTGATTTGTGCTAACCAGGCGCATGCGGACAGGCCACTCCTCCGTTCCGCCCCATGTTCCACAACAAGAAAATAAGGGTTTGGGGGCGCATGTGCCACAGATTCCATCCCATCCCTCAAAACATTCAGACTCCACCTTTCCCAATCAAAAGGCGTTTCTCAGGCCCCTGAACTCTGAATGAGTGCATTCTTGGCCTCACTAAAGAAAAGTGGACCTCATGTTAAGTGCCTGCCTCACTACAGTTGCCATCATTTCCCTGCAGTGAGAACCCACAGCCAAGTAGGATCATAAATCTGTTTATCTTTCAAAAGGTTATATTTATGGCAAAGATAGACATTAAATAAAGTGGCTTTTTTTTTACCACGAAAAACTTGGCTGCGTTTTGAATGTTGGATATTAAATCAAGTTCATTTCTGGCCTTTGAATGGAAATCCTGTAAACAAAGCATTTTATGAAGGCTTGACTTGGGCACCTAATTTCTAAAGTTGCATTTTAAAAGACCATGGTTAGGGAGCAAAAAGGCTCCTTTGTTCAGGTAGCATCTTTAGATGTCAATCAATCCATCAATCAGTCCACCATACTAGACCTCAAATTATTTCATGGGATACTTGTGACAACAGAGTGGGTGAGATGGAAGGATGTATCTTGCGTTTCTACATTTAGTTTTATTTGAACTAGTTTATGTCTGCAGCCAATTTTGCTCACAACAAATTAGACATTTCAGTCCCACCTAGAGCATTAGTTGAAAGCTGGCACCCACAGGGTAGATAAGTTTTCCTTGGAATGCACAGCATTGATTCAAATAATATAAGGCCTCTGTGACTGTTCCTTTCCTTGGACGTTGTGGCCAATATTTAAAGTTTGTGTCAGGGACTCTCCAGGGAAAGCACCTAAAATAACCAAGATCAGAATTCCCATACAAATTGTTTTACTTTTTTAATTGCTCTATTCTGCATTTGTAAGAATTTTCTTTTCTTTAATTCCTGGATCACTGTATTTAGAATTATTGTCATTCTAATAAAAATTACAGCTCTATTTTATTTTATTTTTTCACTTTTTTATTATGTTCCTATTGACCACACCCTTCCTCAACAAAACTCCTAAACGAAACACTGACACTTCCCAAAATTTGAAATTTCACTCTAGTCAGCTAACATACACCAGTTTACACTGGTAGGGTTAGGGTTATATTAAAAACCTAAACATTTAACTTTTCATTAAACTAACCACTATTAATTTTCTTTTGTTTAAAAGCACCACTATACCTTCCAATGCTGAGCCTAGAGCTGAAAGTAGCATTCCACCTCTTTAAAATGTTTCCACTGAACATGTATATGTGGAACTTAAAATATGCATAAGGATATCCAAGTGGAACCCATGGAAACATTAAAAAATTCACTTATTTTATTCTTGTTTCTGTAGACACTACTTGTACCCAAGGAACTCAAGAAGCTGAGATACTACATGATTTTTAGTGTTAAAACCCCACCTTCAAAAATTGGGGCACATTTTTGAGAAATAAGTGCTTGTGAAAACTTAAAGATCATACATTTGCATGGGTCACTTCCTTTGTAAATTAAGGAATCAATTTTGTGTGGCCTCACTTACCAGAGCATATTTAATGTGGCACTAACTGATATCAAGACTGGCTTCCCTACAATACAGAAGATTTTTTTTTATTAATTACAGGCATTGTTGAAGATGCAAAAAAAAAAGTCAAATAAATACTAAGATGCATTTTAAAGTACCTCTCTTTTTTCTTCTAAAATTCAGAACAAATTCCTTCTTCAGCGTATTCCATGCACTGTGACATTAACCAGTGTGCCTCCGTAAAGACAGACTCAGTCAGCAATCTGTGCTCTCACTTCTCAGGCAGAGCCTTCCTCTGGGCCATTCCCATCGTTCACCAAAAGCAGGCTCCCCGTGTACCAGTATCATCTGTGAATTAGTCCACTGGCCCTCATGGGTGCTGGTTCTTTTCTTTTTTATTCTTTAAATGTTTACTCAGAATTTCTGAAATGGAGCTCTTCTCCATCTAAAACTTTGGTTTTCTAAGACCATAAGTTAGGAAATCTCTATTAATCCAATTATTTTTCACAGCCACTAAGTGGTAGAAGAAGAAAACCACTTGTTAGGGAGAGAACTCCTCCCCAATTCCTTGAAAAGCTTTTTAAATTTTAGGTCACAGTTAATCCTGTAAGTTAATGATATAGCTAAAGTTTATTTTGTGCTGTTATTATAATATTATAATGCTATTTGCATTATCTGGGAAAATCAAAAAACATACAAAGAATAAATTTACTGGTGGAAAACCTAGACATTCACCTTTACTTCACATTTATGTATTATGTTTTATTTGCACAAGGTAAGGTTTTCTGGTCTCCACCTCTTAGTTATTTCCAAAGTTTTCAAACCACACCTGTCTCAATGTTTCGAGGAAGTTGTTACAATTTAAGTTATTAAAATTTGGTCTACCCCCATTCTAGTCACTGCATCTTCTTTGAGATAAAGAACTGTATTTTGTCCAATAGTGCAAATTCATCCAAATAAAAGTTTTCCAAGACAATTGTTGACTATATATTTTGTTCAGCAGGAGATAAAGATCTTTTACATTTTTGCATGTACTCAAACCAATTTAAAAACACATTGTGAAAAATATAAGTATTTAAATAATCAAGAATCATATACATATGTAAAATATGTATGCAAATTAATTTCTAAAATTTGCTTACTTCACATAGGACCAAATCAACAGACTAGATTGCTTGGTTATAATCTGTAACCCATGTAAACTATATCAAAATTGCTTTTCTGATAAAATCTCATAATCTGTCAAAATTAAGTCCTGTAATTTCACTTTGACTATGCTTGAAACCCTACCCTCAACCCCACAAACTGTCATGCTCATTTTCTCATTCTCACTGTCGTCAAAATGCAGCTGTTCTGCCCAAAATGTGAAATGATAGCATTAAAACCAAGAGAGCCTGTGGAAGTGACTACAAAGACACTGATTGCTTTTTTCTCAGAAAGCACACCACTTTGCAGTGAGTTTTTCTCCGCTCTCTCCCTTCCCCAAAATGGGTAAAATGAGCGTAGATCATGTTAATGTTGTAGCATGATAAATCAGAAATTTCTCCTCAATTTCCAGGTTGTCATGGTGCTATTTCCCCATGACCTAAAGGGGCTACACATTTCCACTAATATTAGGGATTCATGCAAAATGTCAATGGCTGAGTAGCCAACTTTTTTGAGCCTTTGGTCAAGTGTTTTCAGATGCTTGCAAGGCAGTATTCATAGAGTAAATATAGTCAGTATAATAAATTGCCGACTAGACCTACAATGCACACCATCTAATTGAATCAGGAGTCTATGACTTATTTGTTGTTTCAAACAATAGCCATTCTTCGGTGTGTAAGATTCCTACACTTCTCCCTCTAAACTTTGCAGATGCTCTAAGTCATTGAGCTTCTCTAGAGTTCCTTGGGAAGTTGTAATATTTTTCTCATGTCTGTTTTCATTAATTTTCTGAAGTGTCAATTTCTTTCTCAGAGTTCCCTTCTTTGCTGAGTTGGCAAACATATGTTGACTTTCCACATAAAAAATAATTTTGGCATGTGTAGCTCACATCTTCTCATATTAATTTATTAAACCACTTGGCAATATAAAGAACAAGGTGGGCATTGTTTAAAATGTGAAGAACTGGGAGAGGAGTTAATTTTCACTCTTGTTTTACAGTTATTATTCCACACACTTGATTATAAATTCTTGCATGTTAAAGTGACCAAAACTACATCACAGAAACTCTTCATTTGGATATCCTTCTTTTTGGACTATATTTAGAAAAAATCCAGTTCTATGATGCCAAAACATTTTAATTAGAAAATTAAAAGATTTTCTAATGAAAATGGATAGTGTTATTTCAAGTAATATTTTCTCCAGGTGAGGAATACCTACATTTCTTATATTTAAAATATTGCTGGCAATTGGAAAAATTAGCATAGAGACACACCAACAAAATAAGTATGTGTCCCAAGTAAAACAAGTCCACCTAAAGTTCTATGGAAAATATCCATTGTGCTGAGACTAATGAAATCTTCCTGATATTAAGTGGTATTAAAATATGTGATTCTTAAAGATGTTTATGTCTAATGAGTTAGGAAAAAAAGCAATTTCAGCTTTAGTGTATGTCTAACAGTTTGTCTAATTTTGGGGGGCCCAGTGTCTTTTTTCCTGAGAATGTAAAATATTTATGGTATAGAATAGCAGAGAAAGAGCTAGCATGCACAATGTGAATGCCAATTAATACACTGGGAAATATTTTTCATGATTTTAATAATTCAACATGGCTTATTTTACCAATGAAAATCCAGTTTAACCATTTCTGTAGGAATGGAACTAAGTGGGCAAGATTCTACAACATAGCCTGAGGGTCGTTAAAGCTCTAGATGCCTTCACTGTGGCTTTATTTCTGCTCCACGTAATAAGACATGCAAACTTCAGCATTAAGTATCCTCAGCTAAAATCCGTTCCATTTCATAAGCAGATTGCTTGGTGTATTTAGTGCTGGATTCAATTAGCATGCTTAGAGAATCTGAAAAATGAGATACATACCAAAATTTAAGTCCCCAGGGAGAGCAAAGTGCAATAATCAGGAGGTGACTCGTTTCTGGCAGAGCCTTCTCTCACGGTGGATCCCAGGGCAGCTCTGTAGGAGTAATCCAGCACCATAAGAAAGAGACCTGTAGTTCAGCTCAGTTTTTCTTCAATTAAAGTGCATTGTATCTGGATGGGAAAAGTGTCCACTCCCAGATTCTTCATCACTAGAGATCAGAGCATTCTTGATGTTCTTCCTATCAGATAAAATGGCCTTTAAAGTTTTCTAGGAAGATACGGTGGCAGAAGACAGGTGTTTGCTTCCTTAAATCGACATTCAGAGAAAAGAGGGCATAGCTAATGGGTGGGGATGAACACACAGCCCCTCTCCTTCCAGGTCCAGCTGGGAAGAAATTAAATGATTTTACCCACTTTGCTATACAGATGATTACAAGACTCAAAGCGATCACCCAGGCTGGCTAAGGTGCCTCATTTGATTATATTCTGTGAAGACAAAAATAAATGAAAACAAAAAATCAGCCACATTCTCTCTAAATGTCTCCTTTCAGCCAAAAAGATGCTCTTTCACATTCCCACTTACATATAGAAGGTCTGGAGCAGCCTAGCTTGTGGCATGGTCCCTCCCCCGTGACAACCAGCTCTCTCTCTCCTCTCATTCTCTCTCTCTCCCCTCCCTCCCTCCCTGCTCTGACCCCCTCCCTCTCTCCTCTCCAGCTGCCTTAGTCTGTTGATGCTGCTGCTGATTAATCAGGGATTCTGAAACAAAGAACCTACCTTCTGAAATAAGCAGTAATCTTTCTTCTCTGTTTCTGCAATCCGTCTGCATTGAACGGCAAAGCTGCCAGCATTCTAGCACCTTGGATAGTTCCTGCTCACTAGGCCTATTGGAAAAGGAAGAAGCTACCGAAGAAAGGACAAGAAACCTGCAAGCAGCATCTTTCTACTTCGGGTTTCGGCTCCCCGGGGCCTCCTCTCCTCATTAAAGGCCTCACATCAAGGCAGCAGAACCACTCTCTTTTATCTATCTGAGCTGAAGTCTGATTAGTAAATAATAACAAGACAAGAGGATAAAGAAACCCCTTCATTTATATCCACTGCAACACTAATTCAGCCTTTATGGAGAAGAAAAGTATAAATCGATCAAAAATAGAATTTTTTTTTTACTACAGAGGATGTTTATAAGCTTCTTACCCCTGGCATGTCTAATAAAAATGGGTAACAACTTAAATGGAACGTTCAGACCTCAGTTTGATACCCTTATTTGATATCAATTTTGCCTCCACCCTCCCTGTGCAGCCGAGCCAGGCACACAATTACTGCTGACGTACTTCAGTCTGCTGCTTGGGGAAAGAGGGGAGGAGCCTTTTAACCTCATCAAAACAGCTTCATGCCACCTGCTCCCATGGCATGAGAACAAAACTAGCCCACTTAGGAAGAGCCTGCACAGCGCACACGTATGGCGAATAAAGGTCTCACCTGGAAAGTGTGATTTTTTAAAGCAAAAATGAGATGTGATTTAACTATGACACGTGGGTCATTAACTTCTATAAACTCATCATGGAAATTATTTAAAGTCATATCCTATCTCCTAAATCTCCTGAGAACACTCCTCATTTTGCCCTTAATATCCTACTGAATATATATGTGTGTGTGTGTATATATGCATATATACATATATCATGTTTTGAAATGCAACCCATATATGTTTATATATGCTAAATAAGTGTGTATGTTGACACACTCATATGTCAAGTCCTAACCTGCTTTTGCTCAAAGTAAAATATATTACAAAATATATTGTAGATATTTTAGTGTGTAAGTTGATACTATGGTAAAATAACAATAAGCAGTAAGTGTCTGCTTAATATAGACCAACTTAACAATTTAAAAAGAAAAAATAAGTTTATTATTCAATAGTGACCTGTAATATTTTTCTGTCACATTTTCCCCAATAATTCTTATTGTAAATTATCTTCATTTGCAAGCTGATTTTCCCAAGGGTTACCCTAAACATCTAAATTCATAACTTCTTTCTCAGAGAAAAATATGTTCTAAATGTAAAGTAATCTTTTATGCATCAACAGAACTTAAGTTTACTTTCTTGATTCTTAAATGCTGTACTATGATTTTGCAAATGTTGTTTTTTGAACTTGTCAGTATCTGGGGAAAATAAAATCAATAACTGACATTACTGTAACACCTTCAGTTTCCACATGTCCTAAACTGCATTCATAAGTAGGTCACATGTCACTTAATTCCTGGCCCTTGTGCATCTACTTTAGGTAGGAACAGGACATCTAAGCAATGTATTCTGGAAGATTAGATAGATGAGAAGAAGAAAGGGAAGTATAACTGGGAAAGACCAGAGGCTACCTCTCTCTCTACCTTCTCTCCTTCCCTCCCTTCTTCTTCCTTCTCTCCCTCCTTCTCTCCCTCCTTCCCTTCCTCTCTTCTCCCCCTTGCCTCTTCTCTCTCTCCTTCGCTATCTCATAATGATTCTAAAAACTTAGCACATTGTAGAAAAACAAAGTGCCTCAAGTGCCACTTAGAAACTCATAGCAGCTCCACACTGTGAACAAGAGGTTGAGTAATGTATCATTATTTTTGTAGTGAAGTGTTTTCATAGAAGTTGTCTTTGAGCACATGGCTGAAAGCAGGGAAGATTCTTTATGAAGAAATTCCATGACAGACCATTTAGGATGTAGAAATACTTTATTATGACTGATAATTCTATCTGACTTGAGGGGGCATATTTTTGAACTATAGAGCGCTTGAATAGGCACTAATGTAAAACCCATTTCTACATGTAAGAACATTGATGCCAAGATAAGCATACTGACTTGCTCTACAACACACAATCATTAGCTCATTGGAATTAGAAGCCAAGGTCATTGGGTTGGCTGTGCACTGTTACCTTTGGCCAACACAGTGGTTCTCAGTCACCTTGATTTCATGCATCACAATAATTACAAATACTAAAGTGAGAAGAGATTGACATATGGTCACTAACTATACAGTGAAACTGCCATTTTTACTACAAAAATCCCAAAAGTAGTTTTTTTTATCCCCAAACAGGAGGGAGAGTATATTTATAACAATATTCAGTCCTTTAAGTTTAATATTTTCGGTTTTGGGATAATTTATGATTAGAGTGCTTTTTTCCTTTTTACAAAATAAGGCTGGGGAACCATTATTTCAATCCCATTTTCTCAAACCCACTCTGTCCTCATTCCAGGCCACAATACCTATTCTTCAGGCAATTTCTTCTCCAGAGACGCATTAGTGTGCAAGCATTTATAATTCCTTTGAGGGCTAGTGTCGAGAAGGTCCCTAGAACTACATTTTTAGGTCTCACTGAGTGGAACAGAAAGGGATCTATACTTTTAAATAATCATAGAACCAAATTTAAAATTCATTTCTCCTTATTTCAATAATATTCAGAGAAAAATGCATTGGACAAAAATAAGTTGAAAATTCTTATATTAAGAATAAAAGCATAGAGAGACCAACAAAGCTCAAATTATAGTTATGTGTTGATGTATTTATGTTCCTAAAATATATAGATGTTTCTTATGTCAATAGAAAACCAGTCATTGAAATGCTTCATGCCTTGTTTCTTTCAAAGTCCTTAAGTAAGGAGAGAGTGGGCTCTTTCTGTTATACTGTACTGACTAACAGAGCAATGCTATTGGGGCTAAATATGTCACTTCCCAGAACTCAGACAGATGAGGGGAGTCAGAGCCCTGAAAATACTGTTTAGTCTATAAATCAGCCAGATGGTGGGGAGTGCTTTCAGTACAAAAGTGATGCAAATGAGAAAAGTGAGAATTCAAACTGATCAATCTAGTCACCTAAATTTAAGGGGTTTATTTAAATAGATCAAGATGTGCTCTCTAAGTCATGTCATAATTTAGTATACTGTCTTCTATTTTTTCCACGATCTGCAAGCTTCCTATTATTCTTTCCATATTTAGCTTAAGGAGATGACACCTCTGTTATAATGAAATTATTCCACTAGGGAAAAAGCTAATCTCCTTTCCATCCAATCAGGACTTCTAAGCATTCTGGTAACAGCATGAAATGAAAGTCTTGGTAGACTGAGAACCATATGTTCCTCATGATCTTTGCCCGTACAACACAGTGAAGTCAACAGAAGTTGCACATACGATTTTGGGATCAAAGAGCATCAGATAACAGTATGGTGCTCCAGGATCCAGAACACTGAGTAACTGGGGGAAAATGTATTGTCTAGAAATGTACATAAAGACTATATTTATACTGTCAAGGAAACAAACTGGTGATAAGTGGAATATTCCCATGACAAGAAACATATGAATTGACCGAGGGTTTCCCCTTTTGTTTTATCAGCTGATATTTTCCAGTAAAGATTTCAGAAGATTTTACATGCATAATAAATGTATTTATTACTATACTCAAAAATGACTTTTTTAAGGTTTTATTTATTAATTTTAGAGAAGGGAATGGAGGGAGAAAGGGAGGGAGAGAAACATCAATGTGTAGTTGCCTCCTGAGTGCCCTCTACTGGGGACCTGGGCAACCCAGACATGTGCCCTGACTGGGAATCAAACTGCTGACCCTTTGGTTCCCAGCCCAGTGCTCAATGCACTGAGCCAGACCTGCAGGGGATGTTTTAAATATTCTTTAAAAACAGTCTCCATGGTCTTGCAAATCAGACCTGCCCACTCCAACCAACCATCTCTTCTTCAGATGGATAAGTTCTACTCAAGTTTCAAAAAGAAGGTTAATCTTACCCCAGTAGTATTATTTACCACAGTGCAGACTTACTATAATCAAACTTGATTTTTTCCTCTATGTTATGAAATACCCCACAAATAAAATACAATGCCATGCAATTTTTTTCATACTCTGCCAAATATGGCTTGTCCATTCCCCAAGTGTGCTAGTCGGAGATTCTGAAAGGGCGGGACCCTTTCTGTCCGTTCCCGGGGCCCCAGCATGCTGACTGCACCTGGGCAGGGGCAGGGATTGGCTGAATAAATGCCCTACTCCAGATCTGAACCTACGGCATGGCCTGCACAAGTAGAAAATTCCAAAGTACCCATGTATGGAACATGAAATTCTCTTTTTCAAAAATAAACTAAAAAAATAAAAATTAAAAAATAGACATAGTCACATTAAAACTCAAATATTTGGGGAGGGAAAAATATTTCCAAAGGGACTTTATAATTTTCTACCTGAAATAAAGGATAATTATCTCTAAGATTGACTAGGAGTAATGAGACAGAACTATGAAAAGGCCAATTAAAACATGAGGATTTTATTTAGAGGAAATATTTTTTTTTCTGACAGACTACCTTTGTCAACTCAGGCCGCTGGAACAAAATACCACAGTCTGAGGTCTTACCCAATAGACAATTATTTCTCACAGTTCTAGAAGATGGGAAGTCCAAGTCCAAGTTGCTGGTAGAGTCACTCCCAGCTGAGGGCCTTTTCTCTGGTTTGAAGTCATCCACCTTCTTGCTGTGCTCTCACAGGGCAGAGGGAGTGAGAATTCCTTTTCTTATAAGGACCATGTACCCATCATGGGGGGTCTAATCTCATGGCCTCATCTAAACTTAATTACTTCCCAAAGGTTCCACTCCCAAATACCATCACATTGGAGATTAGAGTTGCAACATACAAATTTGGGGTGGGGGTGGCAAAACATTCAGTCTATAAGAGATACACAGAAGAAGATATGGGGAATGGAGACATTCCTTCCTCTTGGATAGTAAGAACCAATTTTGTAAATAATTATTTCTTACTATATTCATTTCAAAGTGAGTGCAGTTTTACTTTAAACAATATATGATGTTTGGTGAAACTTGAAAAACAATGGCTAGATATTTTCTGCACTAAATATTAAAACATTCTGCACAAGGACATTGATTTTATTGTAGTTTACAACAGAAATGACTGTGAATCAATAGCAGAGGTCAGAAAGTCCAGGAAAAGCATATGTGGGCATTTAGCACATGATAAATATGCCACTGCACATCAATAAGTGATACAATGAAATAAACAGAGAAATGTATGCATATGCATATAAGGAATTTTTATAATCTCTTGCATAATAATAAATCTAGATACTTGCCCTTCTAGGGCTGATCCAAAAATCTGCAGTGTCCGCATCATCTGGGGCTTGTTACATAGATGCAGCTCAGGTCTCTCCCCAGACCACGTAAGTCAGGAGCTGAACTTTAACTTCTATCAAGCAGATCCGTGTCCAGACTGATGTCTGCGAGCACTGTCTAATCAAAGTGCCTGTGCTGACGGAAATGGCCTGCAGCTGCACACAGCCATTGCACACTTGCACTGTGGTTAGTACAACTGAGGGAGTAAGTTTTAAATTTTACTTTGTTTTAATTAATTTCAATTTAAAACCTCCATGTGGACAGTGGCTACGATATTGGACAATGCAGCTCAAAATCTCCCTTTGAAGTACGCCTATTAAAAACACTGATTTACTGAAAGAAACTTTGATATGAATTTGAGTGGGGACATGGCCCTTCTGAAGATAACATCAAACTTGAAAACCAATGACAACCAAGAGAATTGAATACATAAAAATGCAAAATGTGTCAAATGGGAAGAGACAAAAGTTATCATTTAGGTGCAAAGTTGGAAAATTATTTGCAACCATATGAGCACTAAGCAGTTGCACATTTCTCCCATATTAGTAAAAAAACAAAGAAAATCTTGTAAATAAACAAGAAATAAGCAATGCAGTACTAAACAAAGACAAAGAATAGGAATGAGCCATTCACAAAATAAAAATATGTAATGACACATCAATACAGAAAGAGATGTTTAATAATAAAATGCAAATTAAATCACAAATGGGTCTTAGTTTTAATAATTTCCCATGCTGGTAAACATCTAGAGAAACAGGTACTTACATAAATGTATGCAACCAAAATGAAGCAAAATCTGCTAAGTGTTTAATTGTTCTAATGAACACAATCTTTGAAATAATCATTCTATTTACAGGTTTGATCATTGTGCACAAGTATATATATGTTTGAGGCCTTTCATGGTTTATAAGAGCAGGAATCTGAAAACTCTTTACATATTCAACAGTAAAAGATTGAAAAATAAGCGGTCATGAAAGTTTTCAAATTATGATCTAGGCCTACATTCATTTACATGAAGGTGGGTATTGTGAGAAGGGCGAGGGCCCTAGCCCTGAAGAGGGACCATCCGGCTGGTGTGCTGCCCGACTCTGTATCCTGACTGAGTGACGATGGGTGAGCTTTCCGCCTCAGTTTATTGATCCGAAAATGACAATAATATTAGCTCAAAGTCATAATTTTTATGAATATTAAATTAGTTAATCTATGTAAAAGTTTATGTGACAAAGTATCTAACATTTCATGTCACCGATAAATGCTAGTTACTCTTAATAGAGGTAGTAGTCACCGTCGTCGTAAGCAGTATTTGGAAAGGTAACCAATACCATGCCCAGAACCCCTTTGTGTCTGTTTTGAAATCCAGGGGCTATTTCTCATCCTTCACTATGCCACTTGAAGTCTGTTTCATCTTACCTACCATGATGCTGTATTCTTCTGTTTTCCGTCTTACTTCGGTGACTTCTTCCCTGTCCCTGAGGTTGGCTCTCTCTTCTGCTTAAGTTTGAAGTGTTGGAATGACCCAGACCCCAGACCCAGCCCACTGCCTCATCCTGCTCATTTTCCTCCTGATTCCCCAAGCTTAAAGAGAAAACCAGCCAGTCACTCAGTGTTACATCAACTGGATTGCTTTTTCTGCAAATGCTCATCACCATTTACTATTATCTTCACACACACACACACACACACACACACACACACGCACACACACATGTGTGCATCAGATGTAGTTTTACTACTGTTTTCATTGTATCAGAGTATCCTTCCCAGGATACCTGCTTCATGAAAACAGATATCTTCATTGGCTTGCTCATCTCTGCATCCCAGCAAACAGAGCAGGGACCGATATATAGGTGGCATTGAACTAAAATGTACTGAATAACTGTGTTACCTAGGAAATAACATAATACGGTATGTTATATGCATGAATATAAAATATTCATGCATAAACATTATATTCATAATAGCAAATGCAAAGTGTTTATTATGTGCTTTACTTACATTAATCATTCTATCACCACACAGATCTTGTGAGATAGGCACTCTAATTCTCCTCATTTTACAAATCTACTAATTAGAATATTCAGATAGAGTTTAAGCAATTTGTCTAAGTTTTCATGACTATTATACACAGAGGGAAATTTCTAGTACAGAAAATATAGCATAACAGTGTTTATACCTGGGCAGTAGTCCTTTTTTTTTACTTAAAAAAATTGGATGTAGGTACTGTTAGTTTCTCAAATAAGCATATCCTATTTTTATAATAATTTTAATGGTAACATTGGGGAAAATGTAAAATTCTATCTTCATAAAGTCCCCACCCTCCCAGGGCCAAGAAGCCTGTGGGTTTCCATTTATTTTTAAAATGAGAAGTCTTGGGCAGGTGGATTTGTGAAATGGAAATGTAGCCAATGCCTTACTGAGCTGGCAACATCTGCAACAAGAGATAAAGATTCAAAAGTCGGTATGAGTAGTGTAACGGCCAGATAGGATTTGGGGAAAAGTTACATGGAAAGAAGGGGTTGCAGGTGGAAACACAATGTGTCTGATGAAAATATGCAAAATGGTGTTTGGGAGACAGCGTCCTCCAGGACCGGGGCAGGTTGGTTTTTAGCTCCTGCTTGGAATGATACTGAGCCAACTC
Organism: Anoura caudifer; assembly: GCA_004027475.1. NCBI lineage: Eukaryota > Metazoa > Chordata > Mammalia > Chiroptera > Phyllostomidae > Anoura > Anoura caudifer. The sequence goes on from PVKU01000108.1 coordinate 651,232, forward strand.
TCGCCCAGTTTGTCCGTCTCTGCCGCATAAAATGCTATGACCTGTCTTGCCTGAATGGGGATGCTATAGTCGCATTGAAGCTCACACAGTGTTGATAAGTATTTGCCTACCAGTAATTAGAGAGAACAGTGGAAGAAGCCAGCAGCAGCCTACATGAGGCTGCTTCTCCAAGCCTGTTTCCTTACCTTGTTTAGTTAATCCAGACACAGTTATTTAAGAAAACGTTAAGGAAGATGAAGGAGGCCATTAGAAATTTATCACTGAAGTAAGGCCTGGGGTGCCCACACTGCATCGATGTAGGAGACTGTTTTGCGGGGCGTGGGCCCAGCTCCCACTCGGAGATGCACAGGACCCACCCTCACGGATAGGTTCTCCCATGGGGAATCAGGCCTGCACTGTGCCTGGACTGCTGTGAGAATTGCTTTTGCTAAAACTCCCTCAGCCTGAATTGAGGCAGCAAGTGCTTACTGTGACTTTCTAAAATCCATGCTAACCCTTGCAAGGACCGGTGTATGGGTCCAACCACTTTTTCCTTTCCATTTGCAAATATCCTTCTTCTGTGATGCGATTAGCGGCATCATCTCCTTTGTTGTTTGTGAAAGGTAACCACCTAAAGCGAACCTGTGCATAGTAAATGAGGACCTTCATATGATGTGACCAGAAACCACAATAAAGGCCTGTCATGGAAAGCCTCGCTTTTTGCTCCCCTTGAGAGAAAAGCCATGTTGTCCCTTTTCCTCCGCAGGACTCGTAGTCCATGTGAACATCTCGTGCCTCATCCACAATGGCGGACCCCACGAGCTGGGGTCTGCATCACATAGAGACATAATAATCAAAGCAATAAATCCAAGATTATCTTTCCTAAACATCTGATCTTCTAACTCTAGGTTGACTCTCAACTAAATTTTAGGTGCTCGCAGATCCAGTTTCAATTCAACTGTGCTGTAGTTCTCTCTCTGGGTGGCTAGCCATTTACTGTGAGGTCAAACTTAAATATAGAAGCAGGACCTTAAAAATAATCCAAGATAAGCCCTTTGTTGAACAGATCAGGTGACTGAAGACAGGACATTAAACAGCTTGCCAAAGGATACGGAGCTTCTTTTTGGGGTGTCCAGTTAGATAGCTTTCTAGTTTATAACACTTTTTTTTTTGTTCAAGATTTTTTTTTGCTCTTTATCCAGGAAGTTTGGAAGAATGAAGTAGAATATTTCTAATGTAATTGGGGATTAAATTGGACTTTGTACGTACGTGAAGTAGACAATGAAATATACATTGAGATCTGAGAAATATTAGCTGCACCTTGGGAAACAATAGTGAAATTGTTTCCTGGAAATTTCAGACACCCCTTTTTATTTTCCTCACCTTGAGTCCATCGTATGCCCTCAGCCACCTGCCTACTACTCTCACCCTGACTCCTAGACACCACACTCGAGAGAGAAGCTGCTATCTCCAATTTATACTCATGCTTCCCTCTGTTTGAGAAGCTCTCTTCCTGCAGGTCTGTATGGGCATCCTTGACACTCCCTCCAACCTGTCTTTCGAATGTCTGTACTCAGTTATTATCAGAGTGTGCACTTGGCTTTGGAGCTGCAGTCACCTGGATTTGTAATCTCGCACAATTATTTAAACTCCTCCGTGGTTCAACTTTCTCATCAGAAAAAATTATAATAGGACGTACCTCATAGAGCTGTGATAATTTAATAGACTATTGTTTGCAAAATGCAAAACAGCAATTGCTTTACCCAATTTTATTCTGTTTTATACATTTTGTTATATGTTATTATCTTAATGTACTTATATACTTATTTATTCATTTATTTATTGCTTGTGTTTACTGTTGTAATGAAATTCTAAGAGAGTAAGGAAATTAACTTTCCTTTTAGTCTTGTATCCCAAGTATTCACAAAACTGCTTGGCAAAGGAAAGCCCCTTGAGAAACACATGTAACATAACCGGTCATTGTTCACATTCCAGGGAACTTCAGTATGTTCTTGGGCCCCTTCCATCTCAGTCTCGTTTCTAACCGCTGCCTGAGCCTCTCTTCTGATTGAAGGCACCTCGGGTCTCAGTTAGAGGGTGGTGAAGGACCTTGGAGACCCCTGGGGACAGGTGGCCCCAATTCTGTGTCAACATGAGGCACCTGTGAGCACTTAGAAGAGTCCCTTCTCAAATAATTTTCCCGAATGAATCACAGTGGTTTCTGAAATTCTATTCACTTCTTCACTCAAGCTCTGACTTTACCAGAGGGTTACGTAATTTTCAACTTTTGAAGCACCAACTACCTTAATACTTTTTCTCATTATAGACAAGCCTCTAACAACAAAAGCAAAATTTGTGTTTATTGTCCTCTAAATATATTGGCCAATGCTTGTGCATTTACCCAGATGGCCAGACCGATGACATCGTAGAAATGAAACATGGCGGCAACTCAGCTCATCGCTCCCTCCCTCTCTCCCTCCCTCCCTCTCTCCCTCCCTCCCTCTCTCCCTCCCTCCCTCTCTACTGCATCTCGGCTTGGGTTTCTGCCCCTCTAGACTAGCTTTTTCCACACAGCAGGAAACATGACTGCCAACAGTTCCCACCACCGTAGTTCACAGTCCTCATCCCTGAGACGAGCTATCCACTTTTAAAGTTTGAGGGCAGAAGGGGTGGGGGGAAGAGAGAACACACCTGTTCCCTTGCAGGTCTTGACCACAAGGATACATAAATCACATCTACTCACATCCCGCAGCTCAGGACTTAGATTCACAAACTTAGCTGAGAGGAAGACTGGAAAACATGTTTTAACCGGGCCAGCTATGTGTCCACGTATGTTTTTTTAAAATCTACTAAAGGAAGAAGAGTGTGACTTTTAGGTGTGACTTTTAGAGGAGAGCTCGCGTTGGACAAGTGTGGCCAGGAGGACACGGAACGAAGAACCCAGCACCCTTGGGTCAGGGCAACTGGAGGAGAAACTAAGATTGACCAAAAGTAGGTGGTTTCCCCAGAAAAGAGAGGGGACTTTCTGGAAACATCACAAAAATTACTTTGCTACTGCAAATAAGGCTTTTACTCTTAAGTTTTTTTTTTTTAAACACACACACACACACACACACACACACACACACATTTAGCAAGCTAATGACAAATTAGCCCAAGCTGGTTTAGTTTTGGTTTCACCCACTGTGTTATGGTAGCTTTCTTTTTAATAAAACATAAATAAGTAAAACATTAATAGGAATGTTTGTCAGGGAACCCAACAACTTGCTCACTTTCAGGGAAATTATTGGGGTTTCTTTGATAATAGCACCTGATTTTCTAAAAACCTCTTATTAAGGGGTTTTTAAAAATGTGCCGTGTCCTTCCAGGTGAGTAATCACTCACTGGGTGGAAAGGGGGACCTTAGGAACACAGAGTAATTTTTAGCAGCAAAGGGTAAATGACAGACACTCCGGTGAAGCCGCTCTGCTTTGCACTAAACCCCTGTTTCGGACCCAGAAGCAGCGGTGACTCAGCCGACCCTGACCCTGTGCACTTTCAATTGCTCCCCTCCTTCCGTTCAAAAAGCAGACACGCTCACACGTCTATCAGGTACCTAAATGAGAGGCAGCCCGAAATGTCTGTCAGCGTATGAGCATCCCTGACGTGTCACCCAGCATGTGCTCCGCAGAGACGTCTCTATTGTGTCCACCGAAATATCTTCCGTTTCTTAAATCTGATGCGTAATCCTCTGTATCGCCTCCTGCCAAAATAGCTATTGTATGTTTTAACTAGGAGAGGACGGCTGCCACGCAGCTAAATTGGAAGCATGGATATTTTTAGTGCCTGGTGAAAGGACTTACATAAAGAGCTCTTCTATTCACCCTTTTGGGATCCTCTTATGTAAAAGGCCTGGCATGAGTGTAAGGTATTATTATGACTATAAAAGCTCCTCACTCTGTAATCATAGGAAAGGCAGTATTATGGAGAAATACCATGCAGTTGCGTGGCAACTGAATCCCAGCGGAGCGGGTTACCTCGCAGAGGAGTTGCTACGTGCGTTTCGAAGCAGCCGCACCAAGACGGCACCCAGGACGCAAGCAGGTACACACCCACCTGTTGCCTCAGGACGTCTTCTCCTCCACCTGGGTAATTGCGTGGAATTCAAGACCGAGAGAGGGATTTGGCTTCCCTGCGCTGAGCCTGAACACCAGGAAAAGGGGTATTGTTTGGCAATCTAGCACCTTTCTTCATTGTGAGAGAATGAAAAAGCACGTGGGTCCTAAGGTGTCCACAACGATGGGAAATCCACAGAGCAGCTTGTGCTAGACCCTGGTGGTTACAGAAATGTAAACAGATGGGCCAAACCTCTAAAACAGGTATACTAGCTCAAGGTCTTCTCTAGTTTAAAAAAAAAATGTAGATACTTTTTATTGGGTAAATGTCACGGTTTGCCTGCCAGCGTCTTTTCTCTCTGTTTGCAATCAATCAAAGTTGATCTTCTGAGAAACTACTTCTCCCTCACTCTCAATCCATGTGGTTCAGGTGGGGCCAAATCCCACTTGCCGCGGAGAACGGGGAAGTCAAACAGAACTAGCCAATTAGGATAGTCCATCTCCCTGAGGTTGGCTCAGGATTTAGCCCATGACAAAGCCAGGGCAGCGAGACTCATTCTTGGGCCTCTTCTGCAGCTCCTGAGAAAGAGGAGCTCTCTTCCTGCTGGGGTGTCATAGTCTTCCGGCCAGGCTGCTCATGGATGGCTACAGTGCCCCCTGTGGATATGTGTTTCTCGGGGTGAAGCCAGCACGGAGGAAAGTGGAGCCACAAAATATAGGACTTGGAGTACCAGCTGTATCATCGGAACAATTGGGTACAGTTGGAATAAATGTACTATCCTGACACTTTGTCAATAGACAATTTTTTTGTGTTTTAAATTTGAACTTGTTTAAATTAGGTTTCTGCCACTTGGAATGAGAAGCCTCCCTACCAATATTTATCCCAAGCACCAGCTTTGGAATTACTAGCTGTGTGTCCTGGGGCAAGTTGCATACCTTCTCTGATCTCCAGTTTCTCTGCTTTTAAAATGTGCATCATAGTGGTACTGCCACTCATAGTTTTGTTAGCATTATGTGAGATGGTGCATGTCATACCCAAGTGCCTAGAATAAAAGTTGTGTTCAATATATGGTACTTATTAAAGATCTGCAGACGTCTCTGTCAGCAATGGCAGCAGTATTCACATATGCAGAGAACAAGCCTCTTTCAAGGATGGTTCAGCCACTCAGTCCACTCTCCTGGGTCAGTGGTCCTTGCGTTTCCCTTAACCTGAGAAACACTAGTTTGCCTTTAATCAGTTCAGAAAGATTTCTCATATACCGACCTCCCTGGAGCTGTGTAAGATGGTGTAGCCATCACTACAGAAGAGACCTGTAGGTCTCCATCTTTGTTCTATGATGGGGGTGATCCCCCCCTGTCTAGTGCCCTCAAAGCACACATCTCTCTGTGACAAAACTGGCATATTAGCTTGGGCCTTCGGAGCTGTGCCGGGAAGTCCCGGGCACAAAAGCTTTGTGCTCTGCCCTGCAGTCTCCCTGGAGTAACAACACACCAGGTACTGGGATATACTCTCAGGAATTACATAAAAGGGAAATATACAGAAATTACCAAACACAAGCTAAGATTTCCATGTACTGCCCCCACGAAACACTGATGTTCACCATGAGCGCCGTGCTAAGGCCGAGGTCCGCATACCTTCTCAGTCCATGGAGTTCTTCGGGACCTTGCTCCCGTCGTGCGTCGTGTCACTTACTGGGCAGAACTAACACCCATCGCTTCCCCTTTTTAACAGTGAGGCCTAAACATCTGAATAACTATATTGTAACACGTAGTAGCTCTTTGAAAAAATGATGCACATACATTGAACAAATAATTTTTATTTCACTCTAAACTATCCACAATTATTTTCCAAAAGGTCCTGTGCGAATATTGGGCATCACACAATTTCTCGAAATGCAAAACCCGTTGGGGTGCCACCACCTCCTTCCTTGTCCCAGGATGAGTGTTGCATGACGTCTGCCTTCAGGGAAAGCCACCACTGACACCCAGCTTCACAGAGATAAGACACCATCAGAAGTCATGATGAGGAAGCTATGAAGCCAAAAGTGTGTTGTATGTTTTTCCTTGAAAACTCAAAAGTGAATTTCTCCTAAGAATTTGTGACTGTTCTCAGGAGCACCTTGGCGCACCATTGGGCACCCAGAGCCCTATCCCATTTCCAAGTCTTTTTTCATGTTATTCATACAAAAATTGTATGAGGATACAGACTTTAATGAATGCGGCTTTAAAAATGAGAAAAACAGACTTTAAATTTAGTGACTTGTTTAAAGTTTTGGACGGAAGAGGGGAAGACAGAGATTTGAATCCAGGATCTTGAGTCTCTGTCATAAAACTGCAATTTCTAATGAATAAACTAAGAAAAAAATATTTGTAGCTTACATCATTTTGTCAAGTTCATTCCTTGATTTTACCCTCGCAGCATATAAACTATTTAACACACACTAGCATTGTGCTCACTGCTGATGTCGGGACGGGAAATCCAGAGTGAGGCCGACCTCAAAAAGCTGAATGGGTCAAAAGAAAACAATAAAGGGATGGAAGGTGCTTTTGTTGCTGTAGGTAGTTAGCTAATTATTAATAAGAAAGAGGAGCAAAGGGAACTAGACACTGAGTTGAATACACTGGGGAGCATAGCCTGTTTGCTTCCCTAGCACGCTACGGCTTAACATACTTCAGGGGGTTACAGCATTGCTTCCCCAAGGGGATTGCCACTGCTCCCTCCCACCCTCTGGCACCAGATCGTTGGGGTGGGGGAGGAGCGGGGAGCAGGCACCTGAGCAGTGGAAGTCAAATGGCACAGGGGGAGATGTATGACCATAGAGGTCTGCCAGTCTGACTAGGAAGTAGACACTCTCAAAAAGCCCATGAAAGCTTGGGAAGTTCGTTAGTTATTTTGAAAAATACCTCATCTGCCCCAAACCCAAGCAGGGGAACAAAGAAGCTCTCAGTCCCTTTCTCACTCATGACCTACACTGTCCCCATGCTCTCTCCACAGCCCTGTGGCCTGAGAAGCCATGTGGCCTCTGGCCATGCGGACTCCGCATGCAGGCTCCAGGCGGGAGCCTGAATACCTCAGCACAGCAACGGATTGCAGCCGGGAACACAAGCTAAATTAGCCGTGAGCTGAAATATGGCAGGAGATCTGTGGACACGTACTCTATTTTCGGCTCTGGTTTTCCACAATGAGACAGGGCTGGGTGGGCATTGGAGCCCAGGCTCAGCTTCTCTTTCCACCTGAATAGACCACCTGGCCACACCACAGTGCCCCGTGCATGGGTCCTGGGTGTGCTTTCTTCACGATCCCATGGAAGAGCCTGATTTCCACCGACAATATCGTCACAGAATTATGTTAGGGTGCACACTGGAGAAAAAAAAAAACCACATGGGATGATCAGAAAAACCTTGCAGAGGATCTAAACCTTGAGGGGACATTAGGTGATAAAGAGGCATCAAAGTACCATCACGTTAACTCTTCCTAAAATGCCATCCCCAGCAGAAGCAGTAAGGAACATGAAAGGACAAAACCGAGAAAGACGTTAGTCTGTCCGGGGAAAGGGAAGCACAGGGAATTAGGAGGCAAGAAGAGCAGGACATTATATAGATATGTACTTGAGGAGGGAGGGAGGGGCCCGACTATCAGCGTTTTCTGGGAGTACACCCAGTAATTTCGGGTATCCCAAAGACTGACATTTGATGCTGAAAATATGCATCTTAATAAAGGGATCCTATGATCCCCTATCAAAGTTTCAAAATGAAATAAGCATTACAAAAGCTTTGAGAATGCCTGCTGATTAAAAGAACAAACGAAAAGGCTTTTGGCTAATCCAGTGTTTATTTTCTTAGAGATACAGCTCTCTGAGACCTGCTCCTGTAGGCAAGAGGGAGCCTCAAATTCTCACTTGCCTCTAGTGATAAACTCTCTTTAAACCATTTCTGATCAATCCAGTTTTCTTTAAAAGACAATGCATCTATCCCGGTTTTCCTCGTTAGTTCAGTTTGATTATTAGATTCCACATATGAATGGAATCATATGGTACTTGTCTTTCTCTGACTGGCTTATTTCACTTAGCATAATGTCCTCCGGGTCCATCCATACTCATAGCTGCAGAGCAGATGACAGCTAGTGGGGATGGGGGTAGGTTAGGGGGTGGAGGGTTTAAGCAAAAATGAAAAAGGACTCGTGGACATTGACAGCAGTGTGGCGCGTACTGAGGGGAACAGGGTATAAGGGGACCAAAAGGTAATATAAAAAATACAATAAAGATTTTTTAAAATGCACATGGTAACTATGCTTCGAATTCTTCCTTTTTGGGAACTTGGAGAGAAATGGTGGGTAGATGTAAGGACTATATTTTTAATCATGTGGCCCACATCCTTGCCTTATAGACCAGGGATGCAAGTAGCTGCCAAAAACTTTAGGTGGAACAATGGTTTTGCAGCCTGAGCAGCTTTGATTTAGTGCGCTGAACAAAAGCCCATGTGACTTCTGTTACATCTTTTATTAAAGGAGCAGAGCCCTGTAGACTGAGTGGAACTTAAATAAACATGCATGCCAAAAACCACCTTCAAGGGGAAAGCAAGGTTGTCTCTACTCAAGGGTAGAGCTGGCTCCGTTACAATTCAAACATGCCATAAAAATGCTTAATGATACATTTTCATGAGCCTCGCCCATCAAAAGCCCCATGCGCCTGATCTTAAAATTGCAATGCTAATGGATCAGAGTTTGGAGAGACATTTATTTAGCAAATTAATGGGGGAAATGTTCATCTACCAGTAACCGTTACAATATATCGAGCATTTATAATGTGCCAAGACCTGTGTGGAATATATGTGCATCTGCCGAAATCTCAAACAGCCCCGAAGAGCCACTAGGAGCTGTCCCAGTTTCAGAGACGGAGGGCTCAACTGGAAAGCGTCACACCATCGCGTGAATGGCAAAAGCAGGACGGGCATCCAGATACAAATAAGCCAAGGTCCATGGTCTTACCCACTTAAGGGAAAAAAAAAAAAAACATTGAACAAATAAATTATTTCTGAAACATTTTGTGCTTTGATTTGTGACATGATACCAAAAGATTTTAATTTTTGAAGCTACGTTTCAAGCATCACGGACGCCTGCCTCAGCTGCCAGCCCAGGTGGAGAGGGGAGAGACAGAATTGACCCTTCTCGGGTTGCTTTCTGACAGCCTCTGGGACCTGATCCAGCCAAGGTGGATGCAGCCGGGAACTCTGCGTGCCAGTGACCCCTGTCATCAGAGGTTTCAGACACCTGGCTTTACTGGAACGCTACTAAATGTGTGCACGAAAGAACTCTCACCTGCCCGGGGTGGGGAAGTGCAGTGAGCAACCAGGTCTAACCTGAACGTCTTCACCAGTTGAATTCATCTGATTAGGAGTACACCAACATATTTTAAAGTAAAAAGGAAAAGAAGTGATACCATCGAATGAATAATATAGTTTTTAAAGTGTTGGTTACCATTTTGGAGAGACATTAGAAAATACAGTAAATTTTAAAATCACTCCTGACATTATTTGTAAATCAATACAATTCTAAAACTGTCACAAGCCATGGCAAAGATTTGTGGTACTGACTTACTTTTAAAATAAAAAAAAAAAACAAACCTCCTTTATTTTTCTACTCATCAGCAGTTCTATAGTTAACAGTCTACCAGTATTTCTCCCGAGCACCCTTTGACAGCTTTATTCCTCCGCACTAAGCAAAGCAATACTCCAGTGAATATGTACTATACAACAAACCAGCCCCCTTTCCAAAAAAAAAAGCTGAAAATAGAGAAGCGCCAAATTACCAAGTAAAAAGCAAGGTGTAATAAATCCTTACAAGTATCAAGAAGAAAGACATAAAACAGGTATGCACCAGTCACAAATAAATATATTTGTATTTAATACTTAAGTATGGTTTTCTTGATTATCAATGGTTTCTCTCTTAGATTAGATTATTGCTTACCAATTATGTGTCCCCCACACTTCTTTTGAAGGGGAGTCTTTCCCTGCATTAGTGACTTTGGCTTTGACCATGGGACCCACTCTGAACTTTGGAGAGTGGAACTTCAAAGGAGCGCCTGTGGTCCAGCTCGTCCGAGTGCACTCTTCGGATAAACCTGAGAAAAGCATCCTCAGGTAATCACTGCACAACCGACCCAGATAAGCCCAGCTGACTTGTAGCTTTCCGAAACTGAACCTGTCCGGGTGACCCACAGATCCATGAGTGAGAAAAATAGATGTGTTTTGTTGCTTTAGGTGTGGTTTGTTGGACAGAATCATTGCAGCTTAACATGCCACCTCACTCCACCTTCACACACGTCCAACGACGATTCACTCTAGACTACTTGGACACTCTGCAACTGAGTAGTTTCGAGGGTCAACTTCTTTTTCTCTGTCTCCAGCGAGCACAAAATTTCCACTTCAGCATGTCCACTCTACTGGCCAAGATTTTCTCCTCCTGTTCCTTTGATCCATCTTATAATTTCATGTAACTTGAGTGGGACCCTCACCCAGGAGGTCAAGAAGGGACCAGACCATCTATTTGCGTGGCTGTCTGCATCTCTGGGTGGACAGCATTCATATTTGATTCCCTAAAGCTCCGTTTTATCTGTGTCTACTACCAGAGTAATGACTCTGGTCTGTGATGTTGCATGGTCTCTAGCTAGTCATGTCTTGATGGTGGCACTCTCATCACCTCTGATATTTTTACTTCTACGTTTTCACAGGCAAGATGGTCTTGGGTGTTCAAACAGGCTTCTCCATAGCATTCTTAGGTGGCCGAGACTCGGGTGGCCCACCCACTTACCCTAAGTCTAGCTTACACTCTCATCAGCCTCTTTGGAGAGATAACAAAACATAAAATGCTCCTCAATAACATCTACGGTGTATCTCCAGGCCATCAGGGAACCTGAGAACGCCTCCAGAAACTGGAGAGTGGTCCTTATCCTCTCCTGCCTAAGCATGCGGCTTGCTTGTCCTTCCCCTGCTCCCACAGCAGAGCCCTTAGGGCAGTCTCAACCTCAGCTCTCCGGAGTTCCCAGATCTACCCCAAGTGGTACGTCACTCTTTGCCATTAGAGACAGGACACTTAAACAAGAAACAGTCCAGCTGGGTTAAGGAGCAAGAGAGTAATTTCCTCAATGCCAAGGCAAAGATTAAAAAAAAATCAAATTTCTTTATTTGCAACTTGGTGTGAATCTGGGAAGTCAAGAAAGAGATGCTAAATTTTGGGGCACAGAAAAGAAGATTGGAAGTTACTTATCAGACGATCGAGAGTTTGGTTTCCTTTTAAGTGAGTACATCAAAAGAATACCTTTGATTGACAGTTTGGATTTGAGTGGTTGAATATTTATCTACAGAAGGTAAGTTCCACGAGAGCAGGGCTTTGACTGTTTGGTTTACTGCAGGGAGGTAAGGAGTGCCAGTTGCTTTAAAAAAGTACAAAAGTAGCAGTGAATTGATACAAGTAAGCCTAAAGCTCCCCTTCCACACACATATTTAACTTTGACTTAGAAATAGCTGACAAATTTGGGATCAATTTAAAGATCGTAGCTTAGATATTACTTTTATTTTCCCATTTTCATTTTTTTAGCCAACCAAGTGCAAACTCCTCTTCTTCCCACAGACATGTAAATCATCACTCAGATGGTCTGGCTCTTTGTTCTTCAAATCCCAACATTCTTTTCCTTAAATCGTATGTGAGCATCATGGAAAATTAATGTGTTCATCATATTTAACATGTTTTTATCCACTAAAAGGAAATGACCCATTATCTATAATGAAATCCACAGAGTCCTTTTTTTCTTAACCAAGAAAAAAAACCAGAACTATTTTGAATACTGTAGCTTCAGTTTTCATAATATATTTTCCCAGGATAATAATTTGATCTTGATTCCTAGCTAAAATCCCTAGATTACCTATGTAGTAACATAATGTTTACAAAAGAAATTTACAAAGGAATTAGACTGTTTAAAACTTTGGTTAATTTCCTACGGAAAACATAACTCCAACTCCAAGGAAAAACAGTTTGAAAAGGCAACTTCCTGGATATACACACCCACTACTGATTACAGACACTCTAGGCGGCAAATACTCACGTTACCAACTAAACTGAAAATGCACCTTCTACTTTTTTCTCTTGTGATGTATTCATGCCCATCTCCACCCCTTCAGCCCTGAAGATCACAGGGCCCCCTGGAGGGGCGGAAGAATGCAACCCCCTTTCTGTTTCCTTCTCCATACTCTTCTCACACAGGAGCCTAAGATCGGATGTGAGAAAAAAATGCTGAATTTCAGCCAGCGGTCAATGCGAAATTGATAGATAAGGACAAGAAAAGGTCTCCTTCCCACTCTTACAGAGTAAGGCACATGGGTCTCACTCACACAGCACCCGGTGGGTTGGAGCAGGCACTCCACGGGATGGCTTTGTGTCCTAATGTGAAACAGTACAGGTGACTTTGGTAACTAGCCTGGAACAGAAAATACCAACCTGAGGAACACATGCTGAAGACCTGAGTCTCAGCATCAATACTGAGACTCAGGTCTTCATTGGGAGATTATTCTTGATGTTCCTCTTCTGTCTCCGCAGATTCTATGAGCAGAGGCACGGCCTGTCTTTCCTCTGGTCTGTCTCTTAAAGGGTGTTTGCATGGTCGATAGTTTGGGCAGACAGAGACATTATCCCCCATCAAAGTCAACAGCAGGGTTATTTATACTAGAACTAAAATAAAAGTATAAAAAGTAATGTCTCACCCTGACTGGTGTGGCTCCCACAAACTTAGAGGTCACCAGGTTCGATTCCCTGTCAGGGCAGATGCCTGGGTTGTAGTTGCAGGCCAGGTCCCCAGGGGGTGGGTGAGGGTCAGCTGATTAATGGTTTTCTTGAACATTCTTGTTTCTCTCCCTCTCTTCCTGTCTCCCTGTCCCTCTCTCTAAAAGTAAATAAATAAAATCTTTTTAAAAATAATAATGTCTCCTTCATGGGCAAAGAACAAGCATGCTTACTGCTCATTATGAAGATTGCTAAGCTAAGGTTCCCTAAGTTCAGGGTTTCTCTCCTGTAATACAACCTTCTACAAGAGCAGGTATCACCTGGCTCTCTTCATACCATCCTATGAGAATGGGAGCCCCAGAGAGCCAGTGCACATGCTGATACTCTGGCTGCCACTACTGCTTGAAGAAGCAAACCATCCTTTGTTACTTATCCAGGAGTCTCGGGCCTTCTGTCAGCATCCACAGCACTGTGTCAGGCTACCTTGCTGACTTGCCAGAAAGGTACATTTCCAGGTGTTCCCAGACCTTGACCCCCTCATCACCAGAAGCCTAAAGACAGAGTAGACCCCAGGTATGCCTCCAGGCTCCAGTGCAGCTCTTCTATGATTCTTTTTGTTCTGCTCACTTCCGTGCATAGTTCTAGTTGATAGATGGCTGCAGAAGTGTTTGCAAACTGGTCTTGTACGCGGAGGGCAAGCAGAGATCCACTGCAGAAGGAGGCAGACCAAACCACGTTGGTAGGAGGCCGGTGTGATAGCCAAGAGAACTTACATACAAACAGGGCTTATCTTGGGGGACCACAGAATGAAATGTCTGCATCTGCCCTCCAGAATCCTAAAACTTTATTCAGAGGCCTTAACTGTGTTCAGGCATCCAGTCCAGAGGGTCTCAGTGATCACATCCTTGAACACAGCTCGTAGTACGGGAATGGGGGGTGAAACATGCACCCCAAGAGCAGGGAAAGGGGTGAGGAGCCTCTGATGGCCCTGGTCCACCTGGCAGGTCTGCCTGCACTCATGGCCTCTGAACGACCTTCTGCAACACTCAGAAGTGAGTGGCTCCTGCAATTGTATGTGCCCCCTTTTTCTAGAGTGTGCCCTGAGCAGTCAGCATGGAGGCCGCTCCTTGGCCAGCCCTGGGGGCCACATGCTCATTCCTATGAACTATGTCAAAGACAGAGAAGGAAAACAAAGGAATATGAACTGAGTTTGTCCAGGGAGGGTCTGTCCAGGGGGTTGGGAACGGGGGAGACAGAGAGTTTTATCAGGATCAACTATATTCCATGTGGGTATTGAAAGCGGTGGGGACATGAACACAGTGGGTTTTTAAGATAGTTCACCACAAATTGAAAATGAATCCCTCAGCCTGGCCCCCATGCCTCCATTGGTTAGAGCGTCATCCTGTTAAGGTAGCTGCTAGGAATGAGCAGTCAGAGGGGAAATAAAGACAGGGGCTTCGCCGTGACAATTTAACAAAGAACTTAGTGCAGGAGGCTAGACGCAAAAGGAACACATGTGTCACCAATCAACCCAGCAGGGCTGAGCTCGATTTGGTAAGATAGCCAGGTGTCCCATACATTACAAGCAAAATAGTGCAAGGGGAGGGGACAGTCCTTGAGCCTGCGCTGAGAAAGGGGCTTCTGTAACAATCTGAGATTGCCAGGTGTCCTGGACGTTATAAGCGGAAATTGCACAGCAGGAAGAGGGGGCACCTATGCTGGGAAAGGGGGCCTCTCTAACAATTTCATTAACGAGGACGAAGAGCCTTTACTAACTGAGAAAGAAAGCCTTTGTAGACGTGCGTTGCTCCCAAGATTTAAAATATTTTACTTATTTATTTTTAGAGAGAGGGAATGGAAGGAGAAAGAGTGGGAGAGAAACAGCAATGTGTGGTTGCCTCTCATGTGTCCCCTACTGGGGACCTGGCCTGCAACCAGGCATGTGCCTTGACTGGGAATCGAACCGGTGAGCTTTTGCTTCACAGTCCCATGCTCAATTCACTGAGCTACAGCAGCCAGGGTTGCTCCCAAGACTTAGAATTGGGAGGAAGGGTACCTCTGGAAGCCAGCTAATAAAGTGGGTAAGTACCCACTCATAGCCTCAGTTCAATTGTGTAGAACAAACATACTAACAACTTTCTTTCCTTTATATGTGGGGCATGTAGACTAGCCAGGTGCCTGCTTGCAGCTTGGTGCTTGGTTGTATGTGTTTCATAAATAAACTTGCTATGCCTCATTTCCACTGTCCGTGTTTGTCTCTCGCTTGAATTCATGTCTTGTGGGTGAGACAAGAACCAAGGCAGGGGAGAGAGCCCCTTGACTCAAGTCTCTCTCTCTCCCCACCAAAACAGTCCCCTAGACCAACAGGTCACAGGTTCAATTCCCAGTCTGTCACATACCCAGGTTGCAAGTTCAATCCCCTGTTGAGGCAAGTAGGAAAGGCAACCAATCGATTTCTCACTCACACAGTCTCACTCCCTTCATTGCTTCTCTCTACAAGCAATAAAAAAATGTCCTCAGGTGAGGATAAGAAAAAAAAAAAAGAATGAATCTGCCTTACCCTCTCCTTGATACAGGGTGCGGCCAAGAGGGGGGCCCCAAATAGGGATTTGAAATGGGGTCCCGAACTCAAGGTGTCCAAGATATATTGGAAAGATATATAGGATGTGCTCACCCCTTCCCCCCACAGGTGTGAGTTGGGGGAAGGGACACATGGAGCAGGAACGTGCAGGGCTGTTTTGCATGGTGACAGCTTTGCAGCACGGTCATTTAACACATCCATAACCTTTAACTGGTTTCCTGGACATGTCAAATAGCTGTGGCCACGCTTTGGGCCCAGGAGAAGGGAGTGACTTCCACCCAAGATGTAACTGGGAGGCAACGCCCCCGGTTACAGAGCTTGCATAAGAGCTTGGAGATGATTGGCTCCAGGCCATGGGGCCACGCCTGCCTAGACCCACTTTGGCAGCCCAGTAAAGCTAGAAGGATAGGGGAGTGCCGGCAAGTGTAGCCAATTGTGGGAGGAGTTGGAAATGGGTCTGCAGAGGAGGACTGGCGAGAGGATTTAAACTGGGAGTCAGCAGCCATTAGTGGGGAGAGCCACGTGGCTTTGGCAGAGTGGAGACCTCCCCACAGCCTTGGTGAAGAGAGGACCACACGGCTGCTGGGAGCCTGAATCACAGACTTCCCCTTCTTTTCCTGAGATACAGTATCCCAAATTAAGGCAGAGGGAGAAGGAGGCAGTGTGTGTGTGTGTGTGTGTGTGTGTGTGTGTGTGTGTGTGTGTGTCCGTGGGTATCCTAAAGGACTTTGATATTTTAATGAAGACATTAGGTCACTACTTTAAGTCCGTATAGCTTTAAATAAACATTTCCTTTCCTTTTCACAAATCTCTGGCATCGAGAATGTCTTTCCTAAGGTGGTGGACATAACGAACCTGGGGGAGGTCCTTTCGGTAATTGTATATCCTGCCCCCCCTTGACCCCCAGTGCTCTGTAACATCCTCACACTTAGCAGTGTGGAGACACTAAATATAAATTGCCGTTGTGTTCAATTACTAGTATAGGGTTTTTTGAACTGCCACTTCTCATGCAGAGTGGGCTGTGTGGAATATTAGAGTAGTGTTTAATTGATGCTTTGTTGAAATGGGAAAGTGGGTAAAAACAAATCTCCAGAAAATTACGTAATTGCGAGTAATAAAATCCCTGGGATAATATTTTGTTTCCAAGTGGGACACATGTTGAAGTGCTGAGCTAATTTTCCACAACAACAAAATGGGGGTGGGGGATGGGTGAAAGGTTAAGGAAAAAAAAAGAGGGGAAACAGCCAGAAAACTTCTGGGATGTTAGAAAGCACAGCCGGCCTACGCTACTTCCCCATCCTCCTCCCTATTCACACGCCCAGGAACTTGCAAAAAGATGTTGTCTTAGTGTCTTGACTGTTCTCTGTTTCCCAAGGTAATTGTCTCTGTAAGATTCAAGTGGAAATACTCGGTGGTGGGTGACCTCACACATCCACTCCATTGGGCTGCAGGGTGCCCTGACATTTGGTCGAATAGCACCCTGGGTGTGTCTGCTGGGGTGTTTTTAGGTGAAATTAACATTTGAATCAACAGAATGAGCAAAGCACACTTCCCTTCCTCCTGTGGGTGGGCCTCCTTCAATCAGTTGAAAATAAAAACACTCAGTAATTTCTTCTGCCTGACTGTTTAGCTGGAACTAAGGTCTTTTCTAGCTTTCAGATAGATTCCCACTGAAGCCTCAGCTGTTGGATCTCCATCCACTGGCTCCTGGACTGGAACTCACACCATCAGCTCTCCCGGTCTCAGGCTTTCAGACTCACACTGGAGCTATACATGTCGGTCCTTGTGATGCTCTAGTTTGCTGACTGCCGATGCTGGGACTTCTCAGCCTCCAAAACCACGTGAGCCAATTCTTTAACAATAAATCTCCAGGTGTGTGTGTTTGCACACACAGCCTAGTGGTTTTGTTTCTCTGGAGAACCCTGACTTGGTAACACCATAAAAGATAATGATGTACAAAATGCATTTTTCTAAATCAAATACTATGAATTAAGTAAATAATAAAGAATCAATACTTACATATTGTGCTCCTTTCTGGGATTCCAGTAACATTCCTGTTCCACTAAGAATAGGGTCAAGTGCATTTGAACCCAAGCACGGAAGTGTTCATGCCACAAACAAAGCCTATTCTTTGAGCACTAGAACGTGGATATTAGCTTCAATGGGGCACAGAAAATAGGCTGCGTAATGAAGGTTTCCTGCAAATGTGCTTCCTATCATTAAGGAAGATATTCACTTTCTTATTGCCCCTAATTACTCTAGTAACCTAAAGTTAAAGACCAGTTACACTGAAGTAGAAAAAATGAGTGAAAATAAAGGGAAACAATATTTCTCCCAGTTGGGGCATTGATTATTAGCGAATACAGTCTTTTGAACATTAGCTGAAACAAGCACAGTAGTTCCTATTGCTTCGCTGTGGGTTTTAACGACATCTATTTCAGCTTCAGGTGCAATCTCATGAAGTTTAAAAATCCAGGCAGCTGCTGTCGAATTAATACATTTTAGAATGCACATTGTTTACACATGGATTTTTCAGTATAAAATTACTTTTAAATTGTGCAAAACATAGGCTATGTATTGAATCTACATATTGAAAAAACAAAGTATATCATTTCCATTAAATATATAAGGCTATAATAGTAATTCTATAAATAATAGTAATGTTTGAAGAAAAAGGCTAGTATCAAATTTCCCTTGGATTTGGGAGATTTAACATAAAGTGAAAATAGCATTATTAATGTAAGTTGATTAAAAGCACATCTTGTAAATCTCTGTGAGTTACAGCTTCATCCCAGTAAAAGTCACATAGATCTGATGTTTTTAAAAATGTATTCAAATACTGACAATTTTAAAAAGCTCTATGAAAATAAATTAAGTGTAAGGAATGGAGAAATAAAGCAGATATGCAAAAAGTAATGTATTAGGAGAAGTAAGTTCTGGTTCTTTGCTCGGGAGGAGAGGACTAGTGAATACACATAATCGAACTTAATAAAAAAGGGCAACTTTAATAAATTTGCAAAAAAATGCATATATACAATATTTTTCTAACAATAGGAGGAAACTTTTCTAAGTACCAGCATTTTAAAGTCAACAAACAATAATTACCATTATAAATAAAGTACACTAGTGTTGTGATATTTTAATTTCTAAAGTTGACTCATTATCAAGTAGTAAGAAAAACATGAAGAGATATGCAACCGTCAACTCAATTTTTATTGGTGGTGTTACAGAGAATTGCTTTTTTAAAAAAAATACTGTATAAACCTTTATTCACAATTTTTGGTTTTGATTGAGAATCTGAGAGTAGATGTATTTATAGATAAAATTTCTTAACCACTTAAAAGAAAATATAATTTCTATCTCATATAACCTGGATTAGAACACAATATAAAATTCAAAATTTCCCAAATTCTACAACGATAGTAGTAGAGACCTAATAACTTGATAAAAGTCCCATGAAAATGGCATCAGCACATTCTTACCAATGCAGTTAAGTGCCTAAATACTAAAGTGAAAAAATAAACTATATATATGTATATGAAATATATATGACATTGCACAGGATGGAGTTAAACAGACAAAGGAAGAAGTCATTGAAGTCTATTGCAGCAGGAGACAGAGATTGAACTCAAGCCTATCAAAACTAAAAGTGGGGAAGTTCTTAAGCACTGGAATGAGCTAGTGAAACGTGCTGGAGGTCATTTGAGGCAGGGGCAGGGCACTGGCCAATGTGAAGGTCAATATGAGCACTGAAGGTTCTCTGTGTTTGCTAAACAGTGCTTATGAAAGTTAGGCTCCAGCTCTCCCGCAGAGAAGGAGACCAGAGAAGGAGATGAGGCATCATCATTCTTGATGATTGCATTTCTAAGAGATGGCTCCCACATCCTGACTAACCAATCAGGTTATGGTCCCCATTTTATAAAGCTCAATGGCTAATTCCTTTTTGCTCCCATGTCCCATCAATAAATAGCTAAATACTGCTGGTAACAAAATCAAATATTTATAAAATGTTATAATGAAATTTGAAGGAAATAAGAGTGACATAGAATTTTCCCTTTGAGATTTGTATTCAGAGTCTAGAAATCACGTTTTTATTTTTATTTCCTCTTCAAAAATTTCCAGATAGAAGACAGAGTTTCCTTCTAGTATTCTGGGGGTGAATAGAAGGCAAAGATAATTCTAAAGGTCATAGGAAAGGCAAAACCGGCAGCCTTAATTTGTCCTTGGAGAATCAACTCAACAATCTAAATTGGTTTCTTAGGAGACCAGTATCAAGTTGTTTAATAAGAAAGTCCATGTTTCCAGGATTCTATTCTCTTCTCATCTAAAAATATCTTGGAATGTGATAGTCTTGAAACCCCTTTGAAACTTGGCTTAACTGAAAGGCGTCTCAAAATACATGTACTGCTTTATTATGGAAGATTTGGTGAGGCTTTTATTTCACACATTATTTTAGACAATGAATCCAGAAATTCAAAACATAAGCAAATAATTCAAAATTACCCTTGCAGAGCTAAAAATGGGGCAGTGCTTGTTGTGAAAAGAATATTGAGCTGAAACACAATGAGTGGTATTTCTGGACCTGTCACCAGTGTCTGTGGCAATTCATGTTGATTCATTAGGTTTCAGCTCTCTGATATGAAAATTGAAGAGGCTGGGTGACATGTTTTTGGAATTCCTTTTCAAATTTGAAGAGAAGTATGTAAAATTGTATGAATTAAATGGCCTTGATATCCTCAGGATACATGAATCCTGTCACCATCAAGGTCATATTTCAACTATCTTTTAGTGAGAAGACATATAATCAAACTATTAGGTTCAACTTAAAATGCTTATTATAAAGCAATTTATTGTGCAGCAATTATCTAAGCAAACCTTTAAATCCCAGAAAAATCAAGCAGATTTTCCCGAGTTATTTTAGCCAACTACCAATATGCAGAATGGCCATATATTCAAAGCAAGTGGTGAGCTTTAATTCGTTGGTTGCCAATGAGAGGCAGAATAAAAATCTACTAATACAGATCCTCTCATAAGAGCTTGTTCTTCAAGCTAGACCAATTTTAGTCCTAGATATTGTCTGGGTAACAGATTTGATATCTTCCTCTCTGTCTCAGACCCTTTCTCACTCACATCTAATGAACCAAAACAGTCTTTTTAAAAAATATCATCTTAGTTCTACCTAAACATTGATAAAATCTTTAATAACATCTACTTGGATATTGGAGAAATGGTGATTCTGACTTCCTAAAATATCCAAGGTCTAAAATCTCTGATAAAAATGTTACTGGCAATTCCCTAGACAAAATACAATGTCTGGAGAGCCTAAATGTAAATATATATATATATATATATATATATATATATATATATATATATATATATATATATGGGTGTACATATATTATTGGTGAATACTTATAATACTACTCTTAACACACTGCATGATATTGTTGGAACAATGACATCTTCCTCTGGATGGTTAGCTCTGTGGGGGCTGGAAGCCCGTCTCTCTGTAAACCCCCAGGACTTTGGACATGGTGGGTGCTCTGGGAATGTCTGCACAATTAATGGTGAATGAATGAAGATCCGAGAATGCTTCCTGGATTTAAAGCATATTGATTTGGGTTTTGTTTCTGTTTTTGTTTTTTATTTAAATAATTATTTCCAGCCTTGGCTGGTGTGGCTCAGTTGGTTGAGCATCATCTGCAAGGTGACAGTTTGGCAGTTTGGTTCTGGTCAGGGCACATGCCTGGTTTGCAGGTTCAGTCCCCAGCACACTTGAGGCAACCCATCAATGTTTTTCTCACACCTTGATGTGTCTCTCCTTCTTTTTGTCCTTCCCTGACCCCCTCCCTAAAAATAAATTTTTAAAATATTAAATAATTATCTTCACCAATGCTTTGGTATTTTGAAAAGACAGGTATTATGATATCATAGAGTATTTTGATGAGGAAATAATTATGAAGATTTTTATTGTATACAGATCAATTAAAGTATTATTATAAATACCATATGGCATAGTATTTCAAGATTTAACCATTTTTTCAATTACAGTTGACATTCAATATTATTAGTTTCAAGGGTACAGCACAGTGGTTAGACATTTATATTCCTTACCAAGCGATCCCTCCAATAAGTCTGGTATCCACCTGACAGCACACTTAGCTATTACAGTATTTTGACTGTGTCCTCTCTGCTGTACTTTACATCCCCGAGCTGTATTGTAACTGCCACATAGCATAATATTAAGAGGGAAAGAGGGCCTCAAACTTAGCCAAGCAGACACTCTACTGGTTCCAGTGTCATCTGGAACTTCTCTGAAATAGGCAAAGTCTTTTAGTTTTCCTTAAAGACGAGACTGAAACACAGATATCGATGTGAGGAAGCCCAGAGTGACATGGATATGTACAAACTGCTAACATTAGGTTCTTTCAGAGCTTGATAGAGGAAAGAATGAGCACAACAGGCTAAGTAGGGGGGATGAGAATCCTGTAAAGAGGGTTAAGATTCAAGTTTCCCCAAACGAGCCCTCAGATGGCCATGGCCTGAACTCTCTGTTCAGTGGAGAAGAGTAACTTTTTAATGTTTAAATTTTTCAGTAACATAATTTGCAAATTGTTTCTCACTGTAGACTCAAAATGGCAATAAACTTGGCAGAGAGACCGTAGTGTGGGGGTAAATACTATCTGATTGCAGTCTTGACTCTAGGATTTCATAGCTGAGTGACCTTGAATGCGTCATCACTCCGAACTTGATTCCTCCTTTGCAAAACCACCATGGTTTTTACAGGGCATCCAGGCATTATTTAGTGTTCTTTTCTACCCACCATACCCACCTTGTGTAGAAGAATTACCTGAGCTTCATGTTTTTATTTTAAACCCCACACATGACAATATGAAGAAACACCAAGCAGAGCCGAGGAAGCAATGGCAACTCCTAACGTGAGGTGGGCACAGTGGGGCGCATGGCTTCAGAAGCACTAGCGGTTTAACACAGCCTCCTGTGGGCTGTCACCTTCTACCACATTCAGATGACAGAACTTCCCTTCTGCAGTATTTGGAAGGAAGCAGCCTATGCACAGGTAAGTTATTATCCTTACATTATGCAAGCCCTCTTTTCTTCTAATGGAAAAATATTGCTTGTGAATCTCTACCCCACAGAAGGAGGTGTCCGCATGTGAGTCCCTACAGAAATTCAAAGAATTAATGAACTCAAGGGTATTGTTATAATGGTTGGCAAGACATATAAAAAGAGAATTTGGTTTGATGATATTGTAAAATCTCTTATTTTATTAATAAAGTTTTCATTGCCTTGGAACCTACACTGTATTACTTGCTAATAGTACTCCTGTAAATAACTATTATACATATATCATCACATTCTTAGCAGGAAGTAAAGGAGAAGATTTAATTTAAAAAAAAAAAGGCATCTGAAAGGATTTTGGTAATATTAAAAGCATGAAGTACAGGGACTAAGTAGTCTCTTTAAGTAATTCATTGTGATATCATGTGTATCTCTATTAGGCTAAACGGTCTGCATAGTATGTTAGCTAGGCATATTATCAACTACCTCTGTATCAAAAATAGGACAAATCAGAACTCAATCGTCATTTGCTAGCTACGCTATAAAGTCACAGGTATCTTAGAAGTCTCAGAACACAGCATTTCATACTGCTTCCTCAAGAGCAAATGGGTTCTAACCACACTGGTTTTTTCTAGGTGTTTCACTCAGTCTGCTCTTAGCTTTGCTTGATCCATCCATTTAGGAGGCCCTGCCTGCAGATCTTGGACCAGGTGTCTAACTTTACATATCACGTCTTCAGGGAGGCCTCCCACATTTTAGCGGTTTTCCTTTCATCCCGAAACTTGTTTTATTCCAGCACCATAAGATTATTGCATCCCCAATGTCTAGAACAGAGCCTGGAACTTAGAAAATGACAGATGTTAAATGAATGAATGGTTAAATCATCTTAATTTAACCCCATGTTGTGGATGGATTCAAAACCAATACAAGACAAAGGTGCTCACAACCAATAAATACATGGCTGAGCAAAAGTAGGTTTACAGTTCTTTACGCGGAAAATACTGCAATAGTTAATATATAATTGTACAAGAATAAACTGTGTTTTGCATACTCACAACTGTAAACCTACTTTTGCCCCATCTTGTATTTTAAAGTAATTTGGAATTTTACGTCTCTTAAAACACACACACACACACACACACACACACTCCTGGGAAAAAGGCAAGAAATATTGTAAACAAGTGGAGCGATTTCTCCTGCTCAGGTATGCCAGGCATGCCTGGCCAGGTAAGTTGGCCATCACGGATGCACTGACAGCGCCCTTGCTGGTGACAGGAGGGGGGAAGAAAACCAGCAGGCCAGGGTGGGGGGCGCGTGAGGAAGG
The DNA here is from genome assembly GCA_004027475.1 of Anoura caudifer. Classification (NCBI taxonomy): domain Eukaryota; kingdom Metazoa; phylum Chordata; class Mammalia; order Chiroptera; family Phyllostomidae; genus Anoura; species Anoura caudifer. The sequence goes on from PVKU01000108.1 coordinate 675,066, forward strand.
ACATGGGCATCTCCAGGAGGTTTTCCAAGCTCCGCCCGCTGCCCCGCCCCGTAAAGGCACTGGGGGCCCCACAGCACATTCTGTAACACACCGGGCAGTTGGATTGGGCACCTGGAACCCCCTGTCGTTCTGCCTCAGAGTCCAGCCTCGGCACCGTCGGTCGAGCTGCCCTAACGTTTTCTTCAAGTAGAAGAATTAAAACTTATGGAAATACAAATGCTTCTCTCAGCTGCTTGAACATTTGTGCATGTGAAAAAGGGGCGTTATCACTCAGAGGCAGAGAGAGAGAGAGAAAGGGGGAGAGAGAGAGGGGGGGAGAGAGAGAGAGAGAGAGAGAGAGAGAGAGAGAGAGACTGAACCATTTGGTGAGTTGATTACAGGGGCCACAAGGTTTTTTTCACCCTAGTATTCTCTGCATTCAGAAGGTGAACAAAAACACAATATTTCACTTCTTTTGAGGTATAAAATATAATGGCATATAACATTTATTCACTAATTCTTTATGTATATGTAAAGAATATATAAAGAATTAGTGACTACATAAAGAATTAGTGAATAAATGTTATATATCATTATATCAGATATATATATAATATTATATATATATATATATATATATATATATATATATATATATAGAGAGAGAGAGAGAGAGAGAGAGAGAGAGAGAGAGAGAGCGCATTTAGCACAAACTAGCTCTGTCCTACATCCAGTAGTGGACCAAATGTCTAACTCCTCTTCTTTTGTAGAAATTACATGCTATTTTAATTGGGAAAGGCAAAAATAAATGACAAATTTTGGTAGGTACTGTGAAGAAAAAGCACTACAAAAAATGTAATAAAAATAATGAGAGGGCAGCGGGGTGTTTTAACTTGTGACATCAGGAGCAATCAAAGGCAGCATCTCCATGGTGGCTGGGAAATTCTGGAAATAGAGCATCATTGTCCATCATTTAACTGAATGCCTTTCTTCATGATCATATTTAACACACCTTCCTTGCAGAAATTACACTAACTCTGAAAAGTGTCGCAGAGGGAACTGTGCTCTATTCTCTCCACCAGCTCTCTGCAGCCTGGGCACTTCTGCAAGGCTCAGCTCTCTCTGCACCATTCAGTCCTCCTCTGCTCAGTCTGCTTTGACGACTCTGCAGTCTATTCATCCTCCGCCCCCTCCTCTGGAGGGAGCATCCGTCCTTCCCACGTTCCAGTCTCAGGGTGTGCTCACAGCTGAGCTCCTGCCTCTCCCTTTCTTCTGGCTTAGTTCATTAATGGGCTATTCCCTGGTGTCACTTGGCTTGACCCAGCCCGCAGGGATGCGTGTCCCATATGCTCTGCTCAGAGACAGTCTTCACCCAGTGATGCCAGTTATATACCAAGAGTGTGCGTGCGTGCGTGTGTGCGTGTGCGTGTGTGTGTGTGTGTGTGTGTGTGTGAGGTAACTCAGGTCCATATTCCTTAGCATTTCCAGATAGTCCAAGGGCCTTAAATAACATTAACTGACAGGGAGCGGTTCCCGCATAAGGAGCGACCGGCATGGTTTCCGAACAAAGCCATGACGTATCCTCAAGCGTCAGTACCTCAGACTCAGCATGGCTTCCGATCCCTTTGTCTCCAAGTCTGTGTGAAACAAATTGCCAGTTTGGAAATGTCCAGCCACAGAGTGGAAGACTTAGGTTAAGCTGCAGTGATTAGGTTTTAGAAAAGATACGCCTGTTATCTGAGTAGTTTTAGTAAATGGAGCAAGTAAACTAGGCAAATGTGTAATTGCAATTAGTGGATATATTTAAATACAATCTTAGTTATTATCTATTAAGAATAGGAGTCAATAGCTCTTCCAGGGACCTTGAACAAATTGAATAGTCCTTCTTTAAGCTAAAAGTTTTCCCAGTCTGTAAACCAAGGTTAATACCATTTCTCACTTACTGATCTCAAAAAATATAGTATATATTAAGTATTCTCAGATTCACCTGTAAAAAAAAATTCTACATTGATAGAAAAAATTATTTCTTTGTTAAAAATTAATAATGTCTTGACATTTACATAGCACCTCTAAGAGTTAGAAACTGATCATTTTAATTCACACAGAGAAGCTGAATTTTGGTTTAATTTCTTCCCACAGGTGCACAGATATCAGTTTCCCTGTTTCCAATATGAGAATGTATTTGTTTTTCCTGGCCATATTTCTAACCTCTTTAGATTAGTTTTATGTTATTTTTTTCACCCTCACTTTTAATCCCAAACCATCCAATGTAGAATCATTAGTAAGTTTAATGAACATATTTCTTTCAGACAATTAGTAATGATGTTACCAGCAAACCTCATGTGTTACTATAATGACATCAAACCCAGACCTCTCTTCCAAACAACTGGCGATACAAAAGAGCAGATGTGGCTTTCTCTGCTACAAAAGGTGCAACAGAGAATGTAACAAATTGGGGAACAATGGGATACAACGTGTTTGCTATTACATTCAAGTAATGGCCAAGAAATTTAGTCAGAATATCAGAAGCAGTAGGGTAGCTGAATACAATAACTTTGTTTGTTCATTTCCTGAGGTCATTATTAGGAATGTGATGCTGTATTAGTTGAGGGAAACACTCAGAGTCTCTTCCCTTTAGGGATGACTAGGTATTAGAACAACTATTATAATATCTAGCATGGACTAAGGAAATAATGGGCATTGTGCTTGGCACCGGAGTACTTAGAATGTCTCTAAGACATGAACCCTGATTTTAGGAAGTCCACATTGTGCTCCGGACACAGAAACAATTAATTTTCCACCAAAATGAGAAGTGTCAAAGGAGCCATGCAGCACAGAGGAGAGAATCAACTGGGTGATGTGAGAGAAACTCAAAGAAGGAATGGCATTTTAATTGAATTGTTAAAAAAGAATTTGATCAATGGGGAATGAGAAGTTTGTCAAAGGGACACATGTGTGCATGCGAAGATAACTGGGAGAGAGGCCCTTTATTATGCTGCGGAACGGCAAATAGGCTAGTGTGGTTGGAACAAAGTATATTGGCGGTCAGGGCAGATGGAAATGTGGAAGATAAAGCTTAAAAGCAAATCTTAAATGTCTTGTAAATGGTTTGACATTTGCCCTGTAGGTAACTGGGTGAGGTTGGGAGCAGCGTAGAATTTCAAGTTGGGAACTAAAATGATTAATTTATATCAACACTGATAATTGGAAACATCGATCTAGATCCTTCAAACTTTTCCAATAGAAGCTATTTCCTTTAGTTGTAATAAATAGATATGCAAGTAGAAGTTCCACAAAATATGGATGGATAGTGGAGTTTTGCTATTAATTTTTCCCTCTATCCATGAGCTGGAATTGATAGTCAATAAAATACAGTTCACTCTTCTTTAAAATAAGATCACATAAAATGTATGGGTGAAAACAGCACTAAAATTTACAGGATATTATCCACCGTTCTCTTATTTTCTAGTTATGTCATATTAGTTAAAAAGGCTTTCTTAAGCTTTGCTGTTGAAAACATGTCAAATTTTATATATATAAATATATATTTATATATATACTTTATATATTATATATATAAAGTTATATATATATAGTATTATATATATATACTTTATATATATAATTTGTTATATATACTTTATATATATACTTTATATATAAATATATATATATATACACACACACACACTTTAGAGAGACAGGGGAAGGGAGGGAGAAAGAGAGGGAAACATCAGTGTGTGGCTGCCTCTTGTGTGCCCCCTACTGGGGACCTGGTCTGCAACGCAGGCATGTTTCCTGACTGGGAATGGAACCAGTGACCCTTTGCTACACAGTCTGGTGCTCAATCCACTGAGGCACACAGGCCAAGGCTCAAATTTTATATTTATATTTATCTGGTATATTTACTCAATTTCATAGTTATTTGAGAAATAACTAAGATTTGCTATTAAAAATATTTCTAAATCACTTAAAATGTAATTAACATAATAGTGCTGATGACATATGATTTTGCAGTGAATTGGGGTTAAAACATGAGTAACAATTCTTTTTTTATGTCATCTGAATACAAATGATGTAAAAATAGAATTATAAAATAGAAATTATAAATAGCTATAAAATGTTTTAAATTAATATGTAAGAAAAACATGTTTGGCTGCTTTACTACTAAATAGAATGTCAAGAAGTTAGTTAATAAGGCTTTCAACTAATTGTGCTGAGCATGACACCATCCATACAGTAAATTCAGAGGTATGTTTGCTTAATGAAGGAATGGAAATTCAGTTAAACCACTTGTAATGCAAATTGATTAAATATATGACCATTATCCATTTTACTGGCAGCTGTTCACTATTCCCCTGAGGCTTGCAACCCTTCTGTTGTCAATATTTATTGAGCATTCACAAAGATTTAGGCACTGAACACACTCAGTTCATTCTGCTGCCCTGCCTCCAAGAGGGTACCCTCTGATTGGACATTGCCTTGCCTTTGCATACATTAAACATGTCATAGCAAAATACAAGAGCAGTTCCACTGAAATATTCATTCAACCCCTATTCTTCAGTGTTTTTTGTGTGCCCAGTACTATGCTACATGCTTAAGATATGTATTCAGACTTCTGGTCAAGATGGAGGTGTGGGTAAACACGCCTCACCTCTTTGCACAGCTACAGTGAAAATTATAACTAGACTACAAAACAAATAACACCCAGAATTGTCAGGCAATCGAGCTGTACGGAAGTCCAACAACCAAGGATTTAGAGAATCCAAATTCATCTAGATGGGTAGGAGGAGCAGGAAGGTGGAGATACGCAGAGAGGTGCAGAGAGGTGGAGAGGCATGGAGATGTGGATTGGGCAGTTCCACATCTGCCAGCGGTGGATAAAAATTGGGAGGAATACATTGGGAGGAAGGGATCCCAGCCCCAGGACAGACCACCCATACGTACCAGGGTTCCAGTGCCAGGAAGATAAATCCCCATAACTCTGGCTGTAAAAACCAGTGGGGTTTGGGATAGCAGAAGAAATTGTGGGTTTCTCCAGAGACCCCTCCCAAGGGGCCTTCAAACAAATTAGGACTTACACAGACCAATCCCCTCTGGGATTCAGCTTCAGGGCAACAGCAAGAAGGGCACCAGTAGCATAGGGGGAGAAATTGAAGTGGCTGGAACAAGGCAAGTGCTGCGAGACAGCTTCCTCCCAGGCAAAACTGCAGAAGCCAGGCAACAGCACTGTCCCCTCTCTGCTCTCCCTGACACAGAGCCACAGAGCTGTGAAGCAGGTTGTCTAACCCTGACAATACCTAAGGCTCTGCCCCATGCAACTCACAGGTGTGTTTTTCTATAATAGACCACGCTACCTAGACAGGGAGTCAAAGCAGCTCTACCTATTACACAGAAACAAATGCAAGGAGGCAGCCAAGTTGAGGAGTCAAAGAAATATGTCCCAAATGAAAGAACGGAACAAAACTCCAGAAAAAGAACTAAATGAAATAGAGATGAGCAACCTACCAGATGCAGAGTTCAAAACACTGGTTATCTGGATGCTCCAGGAACTCACAGGGTACTCCAAAAACATAAAAAAAGACCCAGGCAGAAATGAAAGCTACAGTAAGTGAAATAAAGAAAAATCTACAGGAAACCAACAGTGGAGAGGATGAAGCCAAGAATCAAATCAATGATTTGGAGCACAAGGGGAAAAAAGCATTCAATCAGAATAGCAGGAAGAAAAAAGAATTCAAAAAACAAGGATATTATAAGGACCCTCTGGGACATCTTTAAATGCACCAACATCTGAATCATAGGGGTGCTGGAAGGAGAAAAGGAAGAGCAAGAAATTGAAGACCTATTTGAAAAAAATAATGAAAGAATACTTCCCTAATTTAGTGAAGGATATAGACATACAAGTCCAGGAAGCACAGAAAATCCCAAACAAGATGGACCCAAAGGGGACCACATCAAGGTGCATCATAATTAAAATGCCAAAAGTTAAAGATAAAGAAGAATCTTAAAAGAAGCAAGAGAAAAGCAGAGAGTTGCTTACAAAGGAGTTCCTATAAGGCTGTCAGCTGATTTCTCGAAAGAAACTTTGCAGGCAAGAAGGGACAGGCAAGAAGCATTCAAAGTGATAAAAAGCAGAGACCTACAAGCTAGATTACTCTATCCAGCAAAGCTATCATTTAGATGGAAGGGCAGATAAAGTGCTTCCCAGACAAGGTAAAACTAAAGGAGTTCATCATCACTAAGCTATTATTATATGAAATGCTAAAGGGAATTATTTAAGAAGAAGAAGATCAAAATGATGAACACTAAAAAGGTAATAAATTCACAGCTATCAGTAATTGAATCTAAATAACAAACTAAGCAAACAAGCAGAACAGGAACAGAATCATAGATTTGGAGATCGTTTGGAGGGTATTAGTTGGGAGGGGGAGGAGGATAATGGTGGGAAAGTTGCAGGGATTAAGAAGCACAACCTAGTAGGTACAAAATAGACAGGGGGATATTAAGAACAGTCTAAGAAATGGAGTAGCTGCCCTGGATGTTGTACCTCAATGGACTGAGAGTGGACCTGTGAACCAAAGGGTTACCGGTTTGATTCCTAGTCAGGGCACATGCCTGGGTTGTAGGCCTCCCCAGTAGGGAGTGCATGAGAGGCAACTGCACATTGCTGTTTCTCTCCCTCTCTTTCTCCTTCCCTTCCCCTCTCTCTAAAAATAAATTTTAAAAAGTATTTTAGAAAAAGGGATGGAGTAGCCAAAGAACTTATATGCATGACCCATGGACATGAACTAAGGGAGGGGTTGCTGGAGGGAATGGGGGTACCAGATGGAGGGGTGCAAGGGGGAAAAATTATGACAAATGTAATAGCATAATCAATAAAATACATTAAAAAGATATGTACATATAGCAAAGGATATCAGCATAAATATGTTCTCTACCCCCATGAAATGTGTAGCCTATCATATTCGACCAGCCAAGAGAGGCATTAACAGGTGATTACAGATATCATAACTGTTGAGAAAATTAGAAAAATAAAAGTGTTGTAAAATTCCATAGTTCAGGAATTTGGGAAGCAAAAATCTCATTACTTGTGGTTTATTTAGTTTTGCCCTAGTTACCTATTTGTTTTTGTTTCCCAGTGTTGAGATTGGTGCATTTATTTGTTCCTTCCATCAAAGTTAATCAGTTTCACAGTCAAGTCTATCAGAGTTTTTCTCATCCAAGTGATTTGCAAATATTCCATTTATAATAGAGCCATTGGATGGGACAGATTTAAGTGAGGAGCTTGTATACTGCTACCCTCTAGAAACAGCTTATAATTATGAATTATAAATTTCAAGCTTTAAAATGCAGTAAAGATTATAATAATGAAGACAGGAGTCTAGTTCAAGAATATTAGAGCTGATAAAATCAAGAGTAAAATACATGAGAAATGAAAGGAGCATTTCAAAGTGACATCAGATTTTTAAGCAAACATTCTAAATTATTTTTTAAAATTGGCATTGCTATTAACATAATCATAGAAATAATGGGTGATATTGCATTTTTAATTAGAACTATAATCAAGAATTAATAGAAAAGACTTATATCTAAAAAAGGAGTCAAAACACTAGAAATCTGAATGATTATCTTTTTATTATGTTCTCCAAGTATTTCTCATATTAACTTTTCCACCCTCAGGTTTATATACAGTATTTCAGCAGTCAAACCAGTTTGGAAATGAAATGTATAATGTTCCATTAATTTTCAAGAGATCTAAGGAAAAAAGTTCATGTGGCTTTTTTATCAATCAGAATTTTGATCACCATTACGATGCAGAGAGGCTGTGAATGAGAGGTGAAGTGAGTTTTCTGTCAATGCAAAATAGTGATAAAAATGAAGGTGACATCACTGCCTCTTATCTGCTAAGCTTCATTGTTCATCCACCTTAAGTCATTATCCAGCCACATTATCAGTTCCTCGTTCCTTGTGTGTTTCTTATACTTAAAAATGGTTTCATTGTACATACCCAGAATAATATGGAGAACAAAATGATTACACACTACAAAGGATATTTAATTTCCCAATGTTGGCCACAAAAGTTTCATCTAAATGCCCCTCTTAATTATGACTAGGAGTCTAGTCCCAGATGAGCCACACTAGCAGATGGTAGTGTTGTCAGGTTCATCGTCACTTTCCAGTGATTTCACCTGGTTGGTTAAACATTTGACCAAAATACAGTCATGAGGATAGATAGGTTCCCTCTTTTTCATGACACACTACTCTCTTCTTTTCCTTTCCTATTGTGATCCATAATTAATTTACAGCAGCTGAAAGCTGACCTCAAAGGCAAAAACTTCCCTTCTGCTATGCTTTGATCACCATGGCAGCTACAAACTAAAACACTTTGCAGATCTCAGTCTGGCCATCCAGGGGTATGCAGACTGTCAGTCAGCCGGTAACGTTCGTTGAGCCCCAGGTGTGTGCAAGGGCACGGCTCCGACAGCTCTGGGGCATCGCAAAGTACTGAAGTTTCTGCAGAAGCCCCGACCATCAAGGGCTCTTCCAGTAAAAGACAGTAATCGATTCCAGGATGAATCTATGACAATATGAAGAGGATCCATCCCTGCTAAAAAGTTTTAAGTGAACTTGACTCTTCAACCTCTGAGCTTGCATTCCGGTACTGATGAGATTGCCTATGACACAATTGTGATGCAGCTTCCCAGGTTCAGTTCTGCCCAAAGAAGTCAACATTCTAGGGAGAGAATGCTGGAAACCATTCCTCTTAGAGTGAAAAATATCAAGAAAAACAATATAGCATTCTTTTGATTTGGGCAACTGCATTTCCGTTAACAATATTGTATACTTGAGACCTGTTTGGTCTTTCAGCAGTTAACTCTGTTGCAGCATTTGGACAGCCTTATAGGAGAAATATTTGTTACCCGTATGTGTGGCATTCCCACATGGGAAGAGAGGGACATGGATTAGGACGGATCAGGACCCAGAGCATGGGATTTCCTTTCAGTGCCATGGAAATGTGGTAAGACTGGTTGTGGTGATACAACTCCAGGCTATACTAAGAGCCATCAAATTATACCCTTTAAATGGATAAATTATATGTGAATTATATCTCAATAAAGCTGATAAAAAACATTTTTCTAAGTGCATCTGCGGGCTTCTTGTTAGAAAATAACTGTGACCAGCCTTCTAGCTCCTTTCTTGATTGATTGTAGTTGACTGTTTACAAGATTCAGTTACTTATTTCCCTTAGTCACCATATTGTAAAAGTGGCTTAAAGCTGAGCTTTTAAGTGTCTGAATCAGATATTACCTAACACACACGCTTTAATGCGACACAACCTTTTTAATTACCCAGCTGCATTCAATTATCCAACATGCAGACAAAACATTCAGTTGTTCCCATCATTGTCTGCCCTGGAGGAGTTCCTCTTGTCATGCTTCAGCTCTAGTCTGCACGTGGGCTAGTGCGGTTTCTCTCTCTTCCCAAAACAGTTGTTAAACAGGCTGCGCTGCTCCTCAAGTGTTAGGTTTGGAAAGAGCCACTGAGTTTTCAAAGAGTCACTTTCCCACAGTTCCTTTTTTCTTTTTAGTCCATTATAAGTACATAAAAGGAGCTTTAAAATGGGTTATATTATCCCTAACTCATAGAAAATGCATGCATTTTCTGATTTGCTTGCTTTCATCCTTTCCCAAATGGTGAAAAAATATTAGGTTGTCAAAGCAGCATATGTAAAACTAAAATGAAGCTAAAACACATCAAAATACCCTCAAAATACATAATAGTTGGAGGGAAGGAAATGAGGGACCGGAGCAGGGATAAATGCTGATACAAGATGCCCGGTACGTATGGCTGCCCGGCTCTCGCAGCTGCAGGACTGAGCTTCATGAAAGCTGAATCACAGCCTCCATTGCCCTTGCCCAGCTCCCTGTCTGAGGGCTTCCTCTGTAATTGTTTGGTTCTAGTGCAAACCCCAAGATACAAATGAACATATGAAACTGGTTCTTCAAGTTCATTTTAAAGTTCTAGTGTCATTCCTAGCATAAAAAAATTCTGAAGTTGAGGTCAACTTCAAGGCCAATTTGAGGCTCTAAAATTAACCCAGATTGTAAAAGGGTTTAACAAAGAAAACAAGGACCTCCAAAGGGTTCCCCACTGTAGACCTTCGTGCTTGAAACCAGTACCCCTGGGTCATGATAGCCCAGTCTTTCATGCTTAGGTCTAATCTTTGTCTGACATCAGCAGGGAATTTTTTTAAATGGAGGTACAGTTAGCATATAACATAAGTTCCCAGGATACAACATGATTCAACATTTATGTATATCATTAAATGATCACCACAATAAGTCTAATTAATATCCGTCACCATACAGATATATGACTGGCAATTGATAATATATTGGCGCACTAGTGGTGGCTACTGGAATCATCAAGCCTCTCATTTCTCTCCTAGCTCCTCTTTCTCCTCCCCCCTCTAAACCCGGTATTCTCTAACACTCAGTAGCCTCTGCTAATCTCTGAATTTTCTTCATTGAGACAGATTCCCTCCTCACGAAGTCACCTAACACAGTTATGAACACCGCATCCTTATCTCCAAGCTAGTCTTCTTTCTCACGTGGCAAGACTCAAAATGCCAGACACTTCCTTGATTTCTTAAAAGCATCGTGTCCACAGCCGGAGTCTCCACACTTGCTCATCCCCTGAAGACCCTCCCATCCCAACCACTGTTGGCCACAGCCTGGGACCACTTTCTGTTTCCTGAGCTGTAAATGCTAGGTGTCATTTTGAATCATCATTTTTCTTCATTTCTTATATCATCCAGTCACTAAGGCTTATTGATTTTTTAAAAATCGTTGAATAGCCACATAATTCTTTATATTTACACTGTCATTTTCAAAGAATAACATCTTAATAGACTTTCCCCCTGGATTCCCGAAACAGCCTGTTGGCTGACCTCCCCTGTCCTTCCCAGTTTCCGATAACCCCCCTTATGCATGGTGGTCATGGGTGCAAAAGACTTGCTGCTGGTGGTCGTTTGTCTGATGCCTCTGTGTTTGCAAATCAAAAAATGTATTGGGGGCATCCTTTAAAAACCTCAATTTCTCCACATACTCTTCTCTGACTAATTAAAACTTTCAATGCCACTATTGGGATTGTACCCTAAGGATCCTGAAACTCCAATCCAAAAGAACCTATGCACCCCAATGTTCATAGCAGCACGATTTACAATAGCCAAGTGCTGAAAGCAACCTAAGCACCCATCAGTAAATGAGTGGGTCAAAAAACTGTGCTACATTTACACAATGGAATACTATGCAGCAGAAAGAAAGAAGGAGCTCCTACTCTTCGTGACAGCAGGGATGGAACTGGAGAGCATTATGCTAAGTGAAGCCAGGCAGTGAAAGAGAAATACTATGTGAGCTCACCTGTAAGTAGCATCTAATCAACAAAACAAACAAGCAAGCAAAATACAACCAGAGACACTGAAATAAAGAACAAACTGAGAGTTACCAGAGAGGAGTGGGGAGAGGGATAATAGGGGAAGGGCCATCAAGAAACATGTATAAAGGACACATGGACAAAGCCAAAGGGAGTAGGCTCAAGGGTGGGAGGTGGGGATGGGTGGAGCAAGTGCGCATGGGGGGTTGAAAATGGAGACAACCATACTTGAACAACAATAAAAAAATAAATAATTTAAAAAACTTTCACAAACTTCCTTTTCTCAGAATCACTACAGAACATAGAGTTTATATAATGTAAATTATCAGTTAATTGCATAAAGCTCTGCTTTGTGAATACTTTTTCCTGAGAGTCAGTTGAGGTTCTTGGGTATAGGGATTAAGCCTGTTGTGCTTTAATGATAATTATAATGGTGGATTAAGGATGACGACACTGATTTCCATAAGTCACTCACAGGAATGCCACACAACTATTGTTGGAACAGAAGCTGATAACTCCTGGAAGAGAGCAGTGATCCAAGGCTGGCTGGCAGGGGTGGGAGTGGTCAGGGAAAAATGTCTTCCAAGGAGAGATAGGAGCTGAATCTGTGAAGATAAGGGATACAGCCAATGTGAGGTGGGAGAAGCAGTGACAAGCAGAAAAGGGGCTTCTAGGAAGTAGGTTCTGCCATGCAGTGCTCAAGGAATGTCCTTCAGTCAATTTGACAGCTTCTAGAAGCAGAATAAAGACTGGAGAAAGAGAAATAGTAGTGATTACGTAGAGAAGCTGAAGATCCAGTCTATCCCTGTGAAACTGGAGTTTGGGATTTGGGCTTAGTAGACCAGGGGGTGGGATCAAGGGCCCAGAAGTGGGAGTTCACCAGAAAGATTATGGTGGCCTGGAAGTGAAAGAAGGGTGTGGCAGTTTGGTGGATGAAATCCTTCCTATGCAAAGAATAGCTTTTTATGGGAAAGGTGCTAAGAAGATGGATGTTCTCTATATACGGGGTGAGGCAAAAGTAGGTTTATAGTTTTCATATGGAAAATAATACAATAATTAAATAATAATAATACAAAATCAATCCTGTGTTTCATGTGCTCACACCTATAAACCTACTTTTGCCCCACCCTGTATCCCCAGATTATTCCTTCCCTTTCTTCTTTGTACAGCGTGAAATGAGAAGCTGACTATGGAGGTTAACCCACCAGCCCACGCATCCCACGTTTTTTCAGTTAAGAGAGTTCATCTACAATAAAGTCATTCATGTCAGACATACAGTACCTATTTTCTTTCCTCTACTTCCTGGACCAGTGCAGGGCAGTCACAAGGGCGAGCGTCTAATCTGAAGACTGGGTCCATGGATGAACCTGGATTGGAGGGGGAGGGTCAGCGGAAGGGGAGACAGAGAGGGGGCAGCACATTTCACTTTGTACCGAAGACTTTCTTCAGCATCCGCAATGAAGGCAGAACATACCGCCTAGATAAGAGGAATCGGTAACCTGTTCAGAGCTAATTTTTCTGTCTATGGCTAAAGATAGGATACAATGTCTCAAGTCATTTATTGTCTCAAATCACAGGGGCTGAGGATGCTAGCGTGGCTTAGGTGGAGATGGTCTAATGGAAACTGGAGAACTGGACGTATTTCCGAGATGAGTTTGCTACACCGAGACCAGATCTGGCTGAAGTAGTTGAGGTGAACAGAGTCATGGGAGAATGCAGTCTGTGGTACTGGAACACGGAGCCGCAGAGATGATAGATACGGAAACTCACAGAAGCTCTTGGCGGGAATCAGTTCCCTCGTCAGTTCTGTAATAGCCGGGGCCTTACTTAGGCTGGTTCACCATTACGTACTCACTGCTTTCACAAGATTTTATAGGGCACTTTGGTATTTTTCAAATCGTCAAGTTTTTTAAGACATTTACTAAGCAATTTAGTGTACAATTTTTCTATATTTTAACAAATTTTCCCTGTACTCTCAGTGGTTTTGCCCATGTCCAAATTCTCAATATATGTTTTCAGCGACTTTCATTTAAGGGGTCCTTCCCAAGTTTTAATGTCATTTTCATGAAACAACAATTTTTATCACATTTATTTATAAACACTTTGTATAACACTGAATGAAATGTGAAAATTGATGTAACAACACTTGGTACAAAGAGGTTCGGTAACAAATACAATTAACCCTTCGTGTGTGAATGTTGAATGGTCAGATGACCACATAGGAAACAATCTTCCTGGAGCAATTTGTGTACCTTCAGCATGTTTCATAGAGAGAACGGTTAACACTGATGAACTAGGTGTATCAGTTAAGAGGAAAATAGTTGAAGGATCTACTTTATGTATGTTTTTGGTCATTTGTTTTATGTAAATAAAATTATCCAATATGTATTTATAAGCAACTTGCTTTTCTCACTTAATGAAACAGAATTGTCATCTTTCCAGAACAGCAGCTTAAATCTAACTCATTCTTTTCAAACACTGAGTGATCTTTTATAAATTAGACATGTTAAAAATCCAATCAAACTTCTTTATTGATAAGCATTCAGCTTATTTCCAGGTTTGGCTACTTCAAACACATTTCAATAGAGATCTTTACAAATACATTCCATAGGATAAATTTTATGAAGTTGTTTTTTCTTGTCCTTTAATTTCTACTTTTAATACCTTTGAGTTTCAAGTGCATTTATACACTATTTTCAAACAAGGCCAGGGGCTCAAAATAGACCATTGTAATTTCTGTTTACACTTGAAAAAGTTTTGACCAGTTTAAAAACTTCAGCCGGTACGTGGAGAAGCTGCTGATAACGTTGAACCCACTGGGATTCAGAAAGCTGTTACCCAGCTGTGGGCTTGAAGAGCTTTGTAAGCACATTTGCCTGGTCCCTGTATCTACTTCTTGTGCGTGGAGAGTGCTGCATCTAGAACAGCTCTTATTCATTCCGGTGATTGTTTTTTACTAGAAAATTTGTCAAGGGATCCAAAAAAAAAAAAAAGAACAAGTAAAACTTTGCATTGAGACGGCATGAGGAAATATGAAAATCTTAAACACATATAATGTTAATATAAAATACTAAATGGATTCAATTTCTTTCAAATCCGAACAATGTTATCACATAAAAGTTAGGCCTGTTTTCAGTTTCCCATCATTATGCCAATTATTTTGAGTTTTATAGTTATTATGGGCCTGTGGGCTGCAACATACCAGCATGTAATGCATTCTCCTTAAATAGTGATCAGCATTTACAAGTTATTTTACCAGATTCGGGGTTTATAAATATCCCTGGGAAGCATCAGGGCCACCAAGTTACACGGCTCTTCTCTTTAACAACTCTAACCACGTGCTGCACCTTCTAAATCAGCTGCCGTGTGTGAATATCTAAGGCCATCTGATTGTTGATTCTTCCAGATGCACTTCTATGTGCTTCAGCATAAAGGAGACCTGATGTGTTAATACAATGGTTGTTCTCTTGCTTATCAATATTTAATGGTGCAAGTTTTACAATAACTGGAAATATGGGAGTTGAGCTTTGTTATAATTTTCTTTTTTCTCATTTCTGACATGCTGGTCTGTATAAGCCAGAGATGCTGAGACAATGGAAGTCTGGAGTTATGAAAACATATTCTGCATCTTCTCATTTATTGCAAAAAGAAGTAATTCTTTCCTGTCTGACTCTTCCAAATTAGAGAAAGACATATTTTAAGGAAATTATAGGAATCTATTTAATGAAGCAAATTGCTACACTAACGTTTCAGAAAAAGTATATATATCTCAATTTTAGTTTTGCCTCCTGCTGCCACAAACCTGTTTTAGACAAGTACAATGGTGAATTGTGTCTCAAAGATTTCCTTAACACTTGGCAGACACAAATTAGCTACTTCAGGTCTATGCCCGTCATGTGGTTGGTATACACACAAAAAGTAGCTGCATAGATAAAAATAAATATTTGCATTTGATGGAGTGCCCTTATCTGCTGTATTATCCTAAAATCTTGATCATGAAAGTCAACATAAACTTTCAGCCCCTCAATTGCTGGATTAAAAGGAATGGAATTGTGTATTTCCGTTGATCAAACTACTTGCTAAGAGACACCGAGCTGTGATTTTGATGACTCAATATTTTCTAACTGTTGTCTTTATGGGCTTTTTTTTTTCCACTCAGGATTTCTGCCAAAACCACTGCATGCCTAACCGTCGGTAGACGGAGTAGAGAAAGCTGTTGCTTGTGAAAGGGCCTCTTTGCCTCCTCCAAGTCAGTGACACATGAGTAGTGCTTAACAAACAGAGCTCACAGTGTGGCCACTCTAATTGGTAGCATTCTGTGCCTCCCGCAGTGTGAACACTGCCAGGTGCACGGTTTCCGATGTGTCACTAAACGAAGATTTCAGAGGGTGTGTTAGCAACTGGCTCCCCTGAGACATTACAGGCCTCACCACTCGGATTTCAAGTGTTTTACCCTCCATCACCTTGTTGCATCATCTAACCGCGTGGAGCTGAGTGGGAGAGGGATGGTGGGCTGCAGAGGTTAAGGGAGGAGCTGTATTCATGGTTCACAGTTGTAAGAGAAAGTGGCTAAAGAGAACCAGAAAAGAAGTTAATGTCAGGTACAGTTTTCCTAAGACTGTTTTTCCAAGTCAGAATCACCCTTTTCTCCCAGTACGTTTGAGAAAATATATTAACCTACTGTTCTTAGGTGGCCTAGGGCTAACTGGTGGAATGCGACTCATTGTAGGTGCCCAAAGGTTTTTTTCTGGTGGGGGAAGCAGGTCCCTGACCAGCATTGGAAAGCGGTTACCATATGCGTGTCAATGGCCGGCCATTCTGGATAAATCAGAAACTATTCAGCATGACATGTTGTTCCCGTATACCTGGCACAGGACTATCATGTATCTTGTACCCGTGTATCTGAGTATTTACCTTAACCCTTGAACTTCTATGAGGCTTTGTGGTAACCCACTCAACCATTTATTGCCTCACAGTTGGAGACGTTCTTTCACACTCTTCTCAGAAGAGTATCACTAAGAAACGTGGACAGTAAGGATGTTTTGAGTTGTGAGTGCATTCTAATACCCCCGCACACTATGAAACCACACAGTCAAACAGAACTTTCTACACCGACGGAAACGTTCTACAACTACACTGTCTGACTGAAAATTCAGTTTCTCGGTTGGACCAGAGAACTTTCAAACACTCAATTGTCACTTAAATAAATTAAGTTAAATCTAAATTGAACTGGCCATGTAGGGCTAGTAGTTCCTACATTGGAAGTGCAGCTCCAGCAAAATTAGCACCTGGCCGACCATTCTGTCCCACGGGGAACAAACGTGGCATTTTGAAAAAAAAAACTGCTCATGATTTTTAAAAACTGTTTTTCACTATTAGTGACAAAAATAGAAAGAAATTATACAGGCTCTCACTAGAAGCTGATCCGTTCACAATTTCCAGGACCATTTTCCATCCCATTTAAAACATGTTCAGTCTTACGACTCTGCTAATCCAGAATTTTAAATAAAGTTTTTATAGAAAATATTTCTAGAAAAAAACTACTCTAGAAACCTCAGTTAAGGTTTAGAAAGAACATGTATTGAAGTGTCAAATAAAGTTGTTTGAGCCACAAAGTGTGTTCCAATGACCTTGTGATTTTATAGTGCTTATTAAAATTCAATATTTTGAAATGCATGTTCACTGTACCATTTAATGAAGGGACATATGTTTTCCAGTATAGAGTCTCACTATTTGTCACAAGAATTTCAAATACAGATGAATACTTAGCTAAAGAAAGAGAGAATAAATAGTAGAAACAAGTACAATTACGGTGGTAAAGAAATAAATATTTGAAAGAAATCTTACCTGTTCAAGATTCGTTAAAATAACCAACACAGCTGCTTACTGTTTTATTATTAAATTTAAAAAATATATGTTTCTGGAAAAGTTGCTTACTACTTATAAATGTATCTAAAATCAACTTATAAAGCTAAGTGAGTATTTATTTGAGAACTAATTTATTAAAAATTCTAAAATTTAATTTCATTAACAAATGTCTGTAAGCCTGTGCCTAGCCTAAACTTGTCAAAATAACTTCCCCAAATGTTTATTAAGGTACTTTTAGAGCTAACTTCATATAAGACAAAGTACAACAAATCAGCAACAAAAATACCTGTAATTAAAATGATTAACTGAAGTTGATAGAAATACACATTTTTTATTACCTGATCTTCCTTCCATTATGTAACATTGATCTCTTGGAAAAAATGTTTGAATTATCCAAATCATATATCCAGGAAATAACATGCATTTTGCTTACCTATGAGCTTTGTAAAAAGCCCTCCTAGTCCCACCAATTAAAACATCAAAGACTTGCACAAAACAGTTTGGCTGCTACAGTCAGTGATAAGGAAACACAGGCTTAGTTTAATTCATTCTTCTAAAGTGCCAACTGACAAGCTTATGCTGAATTCAGTCCAAGCTCAAAAGTATAATTGATGTCAGCCCAAATTCCTAGCCAAAGACAAACACTGAATCTGTTGCTGCTGGCTTTGTTTGGGTTTCAGGGGCAGGGCCCCTGCCATATGGTATCCTTGGGGCAGGGTTTTTGTTATGGTGGTGTGCATGTACGTGTGTGCTTTTTAATATTGCAAGCATCCTTCAGTTACAAAGTAAACAAAGAAAAGGCAATCCACTCATTGCCTGAACCACTATAGACCACCAGATGCTGAGTATTATTAAAGTTACAGAGGGCATTAGCAAATAGAAGTTCTTGTCCAAGATAGGTCTTCACCAATGAATCCTTTGTTTGCCCTTGACATCTTGTTTCCTTTTTACCAACAAATGGCTGTGCATTTATAATGAATGAATTGACACTATATCATTAAAATAAAATTCAAAGTATTTTGCACCAGAGCAATATACGTTTTCCAAGTTTTGCACCCAATTGTTTATTTAATTATCATTAACTATGATAGTAGAACACTTTATAAATATATATAAAATTTGGTTTGAAAATAGCAAATCATTTGGGCCAAATGATAAATGGTTTGTAGAAGCTATTAAATAATTAAATATATACCGCATTATGATCAATACATTTAGCATTATATTCAATAGATTTGAACAATTATAGTTGTTTTTCTTGTTTACATTGCAACCCTAATTATTCAATCAAGTTATGATCAAGGACCTATGAAGTTTAGGCATTGCCCAAGGTCTTACGGGGAAGACAGGCATAAAACACAACAGAATCCCTGCCCTGAAGAAACAAAGACTTTTCATGTCTAAGAGCAATACCTGTGAAACAATGATTGATCTCAGAGGCAGAACATGATCAGTAAATACATGTACTGTAGGATGGAAACTCCAGGGATACAAATAAATTCTGGGAGTTTCCATAAAGGAGGTGGGACTTAATGCAACTTTAAGGAATAAATGGATCTTACACAAAAGAACTTGGATATGGAACATTATTTCAGGTAAGAGTAATAACTTGAAGAAAACATACAGGTGAGAAAGAACATGCTGGGTAATTATGGGCACCAGCATGACTAGGCAGGAGGAGAGCAAGGAGTGTAGTTAGAAAAAGTGAACTGTTTATCTACAGAACTGGCAGGTTTTGTCAGACCCTGACTTCAATGCATTTAGACTTGATGCAGCGGGAAGGGGTTGTCAATAGGTTTGGGATCGTAGATCAACATCCCTGAAGGTGTCTGGTTAGACGAGGAAGGTGGGTTCTCTAGGACAGCTCCATGCTGACCTGTTTCATATATGGGAAGAGTTTGTAAGATTTTGTTGAATAAATTATATTTATTATTTTTTTAAAGTGTTTTGATAGACAACAGCAAACTTTTAATTCTTTAAACCCATCATAGGATAAACTTAGCCCCATGGGATGTCACTGTACTTTCTGTTGAAAGTGATAAAGCCCCAACATGAACTAAAGAAGGGCTATAGCAAACTTAGTCATATGAGTGAAATTTTCTGGAGGTAAAGCTATGTCAACGGTTGGCTTGATGACATCACTGGGACTTGGTTTTTCTCCATCACTTGGCTCTGTCTTCTGCTGTGTTGACTTCATCCTCAGGTCCTATATTTTGGGCCTCTTTCAATTCCAGGATAACATTATTCTGAGTACAAGATACAAAGCAGAATAAGTGTCCTTAAACAGGTCATGTATTAACTCTGGCAATTATTTTAGTTGGTTAACTTGGATCCTGTACTCCTGAACCCACACCTGAACCAATTATGGCAGATAGGGGTACATGGGTTCACAATTAGACCTGAGTTTCATGATCCTTCTCTGGAGTCAGGAATGAAGCTCTACCTAAAACATTGCCTGAAATCAGAGGCAGGTAGTTTCTGCCAAAATTCCTGTTGTTCCTCCTTATACCAAGAATATCAATATAGGGCTTCCAAAGAACATACAGACAAATGTCCAGTATAGGGTGACTGACCCGCTGCAATAAAGGTGAGCTTCTATCATGGATGAGTGAATGATAAACACAGAACAGTCCCGAGTACACCTTAGCCATGGCTAGCATTTTATTATCCTTAGCACAGAAATGATCTTT
Organism: Anoura caudifer; assembly: GCA_004027475.1. Taxonomy (NCBI): domain Eukaryota; kingdom Metazoa; phylum Chordata; class Mammalia; order Chiroptera; family Phyllostomidae; genus Anoura; species Anoura caudifer. The sequence goes on from PVKU01000108.1 coordinate 695,039, forward strand.
TGTAGTGCTTCAGGGCTACAGGATATTTTAAGAAAAATGGGAATCAATACAGAATCAGTCAATACCAGCACACCTTACTTAATGAAGTGTAGACTATAAAACCACCTATTTAAGACAACGGAGGGATGGAATGTCATTTTAGAAAGCAAAATAATAGATAAGTAAGGGTATTTTAGAGGTTTGTTTTTTTTTTTTAAATTTGGTCTATTACCTAAAAAATAATTCACAAGAAAAAGAATCATGCTTTCTTCAGTATTTGTAGGACAGCCTACAAACACTGAATGAGATGACTCTATAGCCATGAAAGGTGATGAGGACACAACGTCTTGGCCGTCACCATGAAGAAGTTACGATCTAGAGACTGCATGGGTTCTAGAAGCAGTTGCTTATGGGTTAATTTGAATTCTGTGTGAACTTTGAAGAGAATGTTCACTTCTCTAAGTCTCAGCTGCCTTACATGTAGAGACACCAATAATTCTTATATTTACTGTTGGGCAGTGCGAAAACCCATGAAAGCACAGGAACTACGTTTAGCATAGGTAAAAGCTCAGGAAATGTTCTACATGTCCTCTTCCTTCTCCTCTCTTCTTTCTCATCATGATTGTTAACATTACCTGGGACTTAAGGTTATTTAATCACTAAAATACTGATTTTTCTTTAAATCTCTTGATTTAATTCATATATTTTTATATTCTATTTCTATTTTAGAAGTAATAACAGTTATTATGAGAATCAAAATTGTAAAAAGAGGGAAAAATTGTCACATATTCTGTCACTCAAATATGTTACTATATAATATTTTGCTGTTTTCTTCTCTTTATTTTCTCCAGTTTAATATCATAACTTATTGTTTTTTTAAAGAATAAAAAGCTCTTTATTTGTTCAAGTTGCCTCCACTTTTTTTTGTATGTTTGTACATACAGAGGGTATAGCATCTCTCATAATTTTCAAAAAGTCTAAAAAGTTACCCATACTTTTATTCTTAGGTTAATTCCACAGTTAGTTAACTAACTGGATAGTTAGACCTTTGTCAGAGTTTCCTTTCTGAGTTTTTATATTTGAGAATCAGGAAACATTTTTAAATTCTTGCAGACTAAAGTAGCATTGAATAACTCAGTCTGGGCAAAGAGTGTCAGAAATAATTATAATCATGTGTAGATTTCTCTATATAAATCAATAGACAAAGATTCTAAGACAAGTAAAATATTTAGGTGTCCTCAAAATGAAACATGTTCAAACTATATTTATAAGTTCTCCTGAACTCTAAATTAACTTTAAGATCCAGGCTAAGCTAACATGTGAGTAACTGGTTCACTTATAAACCCTTTGGCAATCATCTTTCCCCAAATTTCAAGACAGAAATATTACGTAAGTAGAAAAAACATAGGCACAGTTCTTCATTTTGGAGGGCACCAACTCCTCAAAACCTCGGACATATTCCTGAGATAGGTAAAGAATCATTTCCTCTCTGCTGCAAACAGGCCATTACTACCCAGTAGTCAGTAGCCCCCAAAGACAGTGTCCCCTCACTGTTGAAGCTCAGCCTCTCCCAATCCTGACCCCAGGCAGCAGTGCAATGAATCAGTAAGCAGGCAGGGGGGAGGCCAGAAATAGGGCATGGAACATCCTTAACCCCTTTCAGTTCTGCACTCTCCCCCCCCCCCACCCATTCCATCTGCATGAGAGCTGCAGGCCAAGAAATTGCAGACCTCAATTCAGTAGAGCTTTTGATGACAACATCAAAAGGAAGGTTTTGGCTTTACCATCAACCCAGCCCTCTACCATGGTTACCATGTGCTTCTATTTCTCTTGTTTGGCTGCCATTCCCATGGTCATCTGATCACAGCCTCATCAATTTACCCATCATACAAGATTTCCACCTCTCTCACTTCTTCCCTTTTTTCTCCCACTGCCTTATTAACTAATTCCCATTTTCTCTGTCCTAAGTTGGTGCATGGGTCTTCAGTTTGTCTCCCTGGTTTCATCCACACAAGTTCTTTCTATTTATTTTCTACTCTGCTGTCAGGATGATTTCATTAAGTTTTCAAATCTGACTATTTAATTGTTCTGCTTTAAAAATAAACAAAAAGACAAAATCTCCATTGATCCCGTATACCATTGGGATAAATGCAAACTCCTTACCATGCCATAAAAGTCTTTTGTGACTTGCTTCTAGTGCACAGTAGGGATGCCATCCCCACCATCCTCTCTCATCCCTCAGCTGCTCCCACAACACCTACATTGTCCATCAATTCAGGCTGTCCCAACATATGCTCAACGCACCATTTCTTTCCTTGCTCACATGACTTTGCGTGTGACATTTTTTTTCAGCACAGGAGAGGACGTCATAATTAGCATTTATGGAGCCCACTTAATTTTCCAACCATGTAATCTGCACAGAATTGTGAGGATTTAAGAAAGTATTGCTTCTCTTTTGTAGGAAAAGAAACAGAAGAGAAGGAATTTATCAAGGTTCATGGTGACAATTGATGATGTTGTGGCTTAAAATCCTTGCCTGAGAAATCTTCACGTGGCCTTCAAATCTCATTTTAAGTTTAACTTTTCTCCAAAGAGAATGGACTAACCTTCTACACCATACTGAGCAGGGCAACCCCCAAATCTCTGTATGGGAAGCCAGGGGAGCAACCCATCTGAAAGGAAAGGACAGTGGTGGCAGGCAAGATTTGTCCTGAAGCTTTGTTTACATGGTGAGTAGGTGGTTCTACCCCATGCTTTATGCTGATGAAAGTGACGGGATGCCAATGTCCCCAGCCAACCTATGTGTTGGCATCGCAGTATATACTCTTTTATGATACAGGTTGCATTCTAATTTTTCACTAGTTCCTCAAAGTTTTGCACACCTCATTCAGTTTTCTATCTCATGCCTTTGTCAAGGACTTGGCTTTACATAGGTGCTCAGTAAATGTGGGTGAATGAGAGTGGGACTGAACTAAATGATACTTTCCTGCCCGAAATAAAGCAGGATAGTTTCCTACTTCAGAATAACTTCATTGAACTCCATCAGAAACCGGTTTGGAGGTTTGGTGTTTTCAATTATCAAGAATGAAGGCTCTAACTATCTGTTAATGCCCTATGTGGTTATTTTAGTAATTAGGTTTTAATACAGTTAAACAAATATGTCACTTTAATACCTAAAGTCAATGATCTGTTCATCAAATAAAGTGCCTCAATTTGCTCCTGAAATGATAGCTTCGCAGTTAATCCACTTCAATCACAGTGATAGCTATAGTTCCTTTACTATCATTCAATAAATTAAGCATTTTTTTAAACAAATTTAAGCCTGGAACTTGAGGAGTTGGAAGAAAACAGTAATTGCAAATTGTGAAAGCTCTAAGGAAACAGGTTTTGTTCCTTTTGTCAACTCATAGTGGGAACTCATCAAGGCCAGAGCTGTAACTCTAAAGGGAAACTGAGAGCCAAGAGTCTGCTATACAGTGTCAGAGTTCGAGGGAGAACGTTGACAAAGACCACATGCAGATCCGTGTTTCTTCCCATGCTCTGTGAGATAAAATAGGAGGCAACCATGATATTTTAATTCTCTCACTAATGATATGATAATCATAGTGACTGCTATTTGAGTGTCAATCTTGGAAACAACTAGAATCTTGGCCTAAACTATCCCATCTAATTCTCACAAATGTACTCTAAGGTGGATAGTGCTCATGCTCTTCCCTCTCTACAGAGGATGCTGGGGCTCAGAGAGGTTACATAGTTGCCCAAAATAAGCAAAGGGACTAAGACTGAGGCTGAGGCTTGGCATGCGTCTTTCATAACTTATCTAATATCATCTTGCTCTTGTAACATAAATTCTGTTTGGTTACTTCAGGCATGAAATTCTTGTTAAGAGTATAATTCAGGGTCATAGGCATTTACAGAACTTGACTTAATCTTTAATGCCCCAACTGACTCCATAAAATTATTTTGAGGGTTAAGGGATAGAATCAGGAGAAAGCACTCAGTTCAAGGACTATAGCAAGCACTCAATAACCCTTGACGACGGTGATGGTGATGAGAATGATGACATGATCACTATAACGATTTATTTATTCTAACCTGCTCATTTTTTCAATGATCCCATAAGTAACTGGCTCAGAGAAATCCAATGTCCAGGACCCTCAGAGAAAACAGGTGGTGAACCTGATTCCAATATCTCTGTAGGACACTGCTTACCTAGACATGCCTTGATAATTTATTACAAAAATAACATTATGTGTATTTTGACTTGGAGGTAAAAAGCAGACAAAGAGAAATGATCTTCTCCAGGTTCAGGGTGATAATGCCTTGCTACTCAAGGTGTTCTTCACAAAACGGCAGCAGCAGCATCACCTGGAAGCTGGTTAAAAATGTAGAGTCTCAGGCCCTCCCCAAGACTCACAGAATCAGAATCTGTATTTTCACAACCCAGTGAAAATAATCCCACAATGACTCATAATCCCACTAACATTAGGGAAACACTTCTGTAACAATGACTCAATATGAAAAGAAAACACAGGTTAGGAAGATGGCTTTTGTAGTGAGAGGGAACTGGGGTCCAGCCTAGTCTCTACCAGCAGCTAGCAATAAGACCGTGGACAAGTGTGCAGAGGATTAAATGCTGTAATGCATTTAAAGCACCCAGTGCAGTGTGCTGATTCCAACTATTGTAATAATTAAGACAGACCAAACTAGACTTAGATAATAATATTTAAAAATACTTTAAATGACAAATAATGAGAATATGTGGGCATGGGTCCAAAATGTACATATTCCAAATAAGAATAAACCAGACTTACAAAAAAGAAAATTTTAAGGATAATGATGAAACATCAAAAGATAGTTACAAAAATTATATGCGTGTATATATACATATATATGTATACCTATATGTGTGGGTGGGTGTGTACGTGTATGTCTATATATATATATAGACACACACATATATATAAAATTTCTCAATTGCATGCAAAATATTTACTATCATTTCCAAATACAGTTTATAGTGGTGCAAAATAAACAAACTTGATATAAGAATATATTTTGGATTCTGTCCACTAGCCATGGCCAGATTCTTACTTGACCATGAAATTATAACATAAATAAGATTGTGTAGAAATGTAACTTTTTTATTTGTTGAGTAGAGAATTAAGTTAGTGTTAATGCTTAGCTTATTAGTTTTCATTGTATTTTAAAACTACAATATTGACGAGATGACCTCTTTCCTCATGTTTTGAAGCAGCCTGGCCCAAGTAAAACTAAAGTAAAGCCAGGTGGGAGATACGGCCCATATCACAGCAGAAGACAATGTTAACCAGAACGGGGATGCCGTGCTCACGAGTTGTAGGGAAGACTAACGTCTCTTAAGCAAAAAAAAAAAAATGAGGTTATTTTATGAGCAGAACTTTGTAAATGCCCTAAGTTCCAGAAGTTCATACTTTTCTGTATTTGTAAAATAATGATATTATTATGGCCAATCATGAAATGGTATTTTGAAACAGCTTTTTGGATTTCAGAATATATTCTATCACTCCTAATGTCATAGGATTAATCTGAATCTGGGCCAAATGGAAGCCCCTAGGTAGAGAAGGATGAAGTAGCTACTTTATGAATGAAGATAGACACACCTTCCTCGACCAGCCATGCCTGCTGATACTAGTCAATCCAGTCTCTGTCACAGCACCAAAAACGTGCTCTTTACATTTGTTTTGGTCAGTGTTACATGTGAAATGTGAGTGGTCCGAAACTCATGTGGTCATCAGATGGCCTTGGCATAGACTGGATAAGAGGCTAATAGTATTATAATTTTTCCATGGGACATTCCTCTCCTTAAATGGATAATTACATCCTCTTCAGCTAATTGCTTTTTTGAGAATAATAAGCAAGTTATAAGTTGGTGGCTGTACTTGTCAGATTTCAGTCTACATTTCCCGTGGCCTGATGTTGATCTTCAAGTATTCCACGTACAATTGGGCCACTAAGGTTAATTCCTAGTGTGGGCCACCTAATCCTAGGTTCCGCGATGAAGGAAAGCTAAATCCAAATAAGACAGATTGATTTTGGTGGTTTAAAATTAATTTGACCTTTTCTTTAAGGTACAAAGAAGCTTGGGTTGTGACAAAGATCTACTGACCTATTTCTCAACAAATTGTTCATCAATAGAGCTTAGGACTTAATTTTTAGTCATTATAGTAACCTCTTCTTCCGTTTATTATCAGCTCACACCATGGACCACCAGGGAACTGCTTGTCAGTGCTGATTTTTTGTCACTGTAGAGATCCTTGAAATATTATATTTGATAACCATCCTATGACCTGATTAAATTGCCTCAGATAACAGCCTCTTTTCTTGCAACTCAGCCAGACAGATAAGTCCGCTATAGCAGTTGTGAGCCAGTTGGAATGACTTTTGTCACCCTTCCACAATCAGGGACTGGGTACATCTCCTCTGTCCGATTTTTGAAGTTAATATGCATCTCATTTCTCCCTCTCATAATGGTCGTGTCACATAATTATCTGGAAACAATTCCTTCACTCTTTTATAATATTATAGTCTACTTTCTGTAAAGACTTTTAATTTCAGCTATTCTTAAAAATATTTGAAAAGGTCACTGCTGTTTCAGTTGAAAGCTACAGGATGACTAGCAGTTAAGTAGGTGAGGAACAGGGGAGCTTCCCAGACAAAGGGTACAGACTTACGATGGTCCTGAAGAGGAGACAGCAGGAAAGGAGACGACAGAGTATCCTGATGACAGTGCCAGAGGGGGCGGAGTCCTGGGGGGCTGGGGGGGCAAGCGGAGAACTGTGCACACAGGACCTTATGAGCCAAGGGGAGAACTGTGCCTTCAACCCAAGAGCAGTGGATACACGAGTGGGTTGGGGGATGATCTTCAAAATTCCTTCTGGCTTCATGTGGATGGAGGGTGGAGGTTTGATTATATCCAGATAATAATTGAGGAGACAAAGTAGTGAGGGCCTTGTGATAGTCTCTGAGACTATGATGGAGAGGTGGAGATGGAGAAAAGAATGAGTGGAATTTTTAGAGAGATAAATTGGTGATGATCCTAAACATCACTGTCCTATTAATCTTCCCCAATGTTTCTTTGAACCCATCTTCAATGTTCCTGAGAAGGAGAATCATTGCCACTGAAAACACGTGTTGACTGAGCCCCAAATCTACTTAACCACCATGCTCCACTGCAGGAAATTTGAGGGACAAAGTGAGACACTGTAAGCCAGCGTGCAAACCTCTCAGGATGACCCTGACCCCTGTGTCTCCTATTCTCTGTTCTTCTCAAGGAACTGAAACCTGGAAAAGCTATCCAAAGCAGTGTCTGACATAAACATGAGCTGACTGTCTCCCCTTTTTCTTCATCCATCCCACCTGAGCATCAGCTTTCTGTTTTCCTTAAAAGTAGTTTCACTTTGACAGCTTTGTTCACATCGATCCTCTTCCCTCTGCCCTCTCCTAAACCCACAGAGAAAGGCCTTCTTTCTCTTTGTGATTTTTTCTAAACCTTACCCGTCTTTCAAGGTCCTGCCCTAGTAACAAGCACAGCTCCTTCATAGTGCTCTCCTAGGACATCTGAGTCTTCTTGGTCAGTGTCCTTTGATTTCAAATCCTCCCATTAGTCAGTTACTGGTATGTGCATCATAGAATTTGCACATACCTTTCTGTTCAAATAGTTTAGCTTTTAAAGCAAACTGTAACTCCCTCAGAATTGAATTGAGAAAAATAGGATAGGACAGATGGTCGCTATACCTAATAATTTACCTATTGTTAGAAATCCTTTGTGACAGAGCTACCATATAATCCTGCTTATTATTCTAACAAAGTAAATTGCTATATTGTGTAAAAAGACAACTGAAAAATAAAGCATGAGGTGTGTGCTTTCAGCAAGTCATTAACAATTAAACTTAATCCTAAATTCGAATTTGAGAAATTGGGTTAACAAAAACAAGAGTGCTTATTTGCCTAGTAAACATTTACTTTGGATATTTGCAAACTATGTAAAGGTGAATGGCAGAAAAATGAGGGCATAAAATTGACTCCCAAATAAAAGATCCATTAGATGATGAAGGTGATTTCTAACCCATTCCTTCTCAGAGAAAAATAAAGACAGACTCATAGATAGAGAGCAGGATGACAGCTAAGTGAGGGGAGGGGAGGGGTGGAGGGATTGAGCGAAAAGGAAAAAGGACTCATGGACACGGACAACAGTGTGGTGATTGCAGGGGGGAGAGAGGTGGAAGGGGACTAAATGGTAATGGGAAAAAAATTAAAGATTAAATTAAAGAAAGAAACTGTCCTATGTGCACGGAGGGCAAGGAGAAACTGGAGAAAGAGGCAGACCAGTCCAGGTTACTAGGTGGCAGGAACTGACAGAAGAGGCTTATCTTGGGTGGGTGCAAGGCACGTAGATCTCTGTACCTACCCACCAGAATCTTAACAGTTTATAGCAAGGCTTTATCTGGGCTCTATCCCATTGAGGTGCTCTCTACAGCTCCTTACTCACTTGAGGTTACATCCTTGAGACAGCTGCTAGCACAGTGGCCACACCCTCTTGATGACTACTATGAACAATAATAAAACGATCTTTCGGAGCGACAACACCACATGGGGATATTCTTTAGAATTTCTTTGAATTTTTATGGATTTCCAATAGATTTTGCACAGTGTCAGATTTACATCGTAGCCTTAACTGAATGTTGCAAACCTGCTTGACCTCTGAATGTCACCTGAAGGAATGGGCCCCGCCGCACTACGAACCTGTGCTTTTGTACCTGCGCACAGGACCGGTTCTCCAGTGCCACGCCCAGTTCTCCAATCCCACTTTCTCCAGAGTTCATACCTTGCCTACACCTAGGCTAGCCTGGCCCGGGCAAGCTTGGCTGATTAAATCAAAGGTCTTATTTTCAGCCATCGTAATTGCAGCCGTTGAACAGCATCATGGAGAACATTGGTTTACATCACAATTGGGACAAACAAGATGACTTTGCTTCGTTGGCCCTTGTCGTCGTTATGCATGAGTTAAGTGAACTTCCATGTCACATCTTTTTTTTTTTACGTATTCATAGTATTTGGGCACTTTTGTCATTTATGGTAAAAGATGAAAATTAAAATCCTGGATGTTTAATATTATCCAAAGTCATCATTATTGTTATTAACAATAACAAGGAAATTTAACATACATAGTATAGAATAGAATTATTAATCTGAAATGTCAAACATAACTTTATGATATTGAGCTATTGTCTCCTTGTCTTCACACAAAATTCTTCACTCCTCATAAGCTCCTATGATGTCAATTTATTTCCCATGGACACAATGATTATCCTGTAAAATGAAGAGCAATGGCTGGAGGAAGTAAAGGAGGAAAAGTCTGGTTCTTGGCCTTAGATTGGTGAAGATAAAATTATTTTAGGGGTTTCTTCTAATTAAGGTGGTCTGGAAATAGGGAGAAACAAGATATTGGGACCAATGGCAGGTGCTAGGGAAGTATAAAATTGTTGTCCTGTGTCCCAAATGCTTTCTTAAAATGTTTGAGCCAGGTGAAAAGCATTAACTAGTCAATATAGTTAATAGTTAAATAACTTGTTTAGTTTGGGCAGAAAATTTAAGAAAAATCATGTTTGAATTGTTGCATCTCTGCCATGCCTTATTACCAGTTCAGACATAAATAAACCCTTTCATTTTCCCTTAAAAAGCATTTCTTCTGGTGTTCTGCTCATTGGATATTTCTTCTTGGTGTTTTATCCTTTGACTGTAGCATTCATTTAACTTCATTATCTTAAATTAAATACAATGTTCTAGGTGTGGATAGACCAGAATCAAGCAGGTAAGCAAGGACAATCGAATCTCTAACATGCAACACAATTTTCCCTATTACAACAGTTCAAAATAGTGTACACAATCTTCCATACTTTATAACCTTAACCAGAAAGTGTTGGCATGTTTCATCCTTCCATTATCCTATCACTCACAGGTATCTTCCGTTATTGGATCACAACTGGTAACTCTTTTAGCTTTCCCTGGAAGAATGTGCATTCAGCATGAAGAACTTGGAGTGCAGGAGACACTGTTGGTCAGGCAAAGGCCAGATGGGGAGGGCACAGCAAGTGTCAGTCTGTGACGTGCTTCGAGGGGGCGCCAGGCCAACACGGTTGAAAGCTGCACACTCAGTGATTCATGTCATGTACTAAGTTCATTAGTAAAAGATCACTTCTTTACATTGAAAAGCAATAAAAATGTAAATTTTATTTAGAAGAAACTGGAGTTTAACATGATGCCCTAGTTGAAGTAAAATTAACTTAATAAGAACAATAGCAAAATGGGAGAATCTGAGAAACAAACTCATCTCTGTTGTTACCCGATCACTTATAGAAATCCAATGCAGATGGTTATTACACCCTGAAATGCATGACATTAGCAAGCTGAGGTCCCTCCCTCTGGAGAAACAAGGAACTGTGACATTTCTTACTGGGGTACACAGCCCCTTTCTTTGGCACGCTCAGTTTTTCAGTGGGGTCCAGAGGTTGGGTATGAATGGAGGATGTGCAAACAAAGAGACACGCTACACAGCATGCTGTGTGGGTGTAACTGCCCTTCCCTGGACTTTACCAGCTCTGCGCATGGTGTCAGGCACGTGGTGTCAGTCGCTTTGGGACCACACACATTCTATGCAGTACGTCGGGTCTTCTCAGCTGCAGTTGTCTCCAGAACACTCAACCGTCTACTTCTCCTCAGTCCCTGTAGAAACCTGGTTAGCGTAGGTACCACTGGAGCCCTTCTCTCCTCCCACTCATGGCCTGGACCCCGGTCTGTTGCTCTAAGTCTTGTTCAGATGAGACATGAGACTTGTGGGACCAGCCCAATTGTGTTCAACATACTGTAGGGTGCACCACTGGTCAATGAGATAAAGGATCCAGCAGATACACTTTCTTTCCCCTCCCTGAGATGCAGGTATTTACGTGACTTCTCTAGGATATCAAGCGATCAGGTGTGCTTATTACCAAGCAGTGGCCAGAGGCCTAAAGCACTAACTATCTTGTGTTTGTTTTTCTCCCTGTCTGGACTCAGTTTCCTTGTCCCTCACACCTCATCCCCTGGGACTGTCCTAATCCATTAAGTACCATCACATAAGGCTTTGTCTCAGGTTATGTTTTCTAGGGAAGTTGGTCTAAGATAAGTGTCAATGGGCAAAACTGCACAGGTGGGTTCTTCTCCCAATCCAACCTTTGACAGAGGTTTGAATAAATCCAAAGACCTTACAGCAATCTAGGTATGCTCTTGTTTGGGCATTTTGACACTTTGAACAGTTTATACCACAGTTTCTTTTTGGAACTGGATACGATATTATTTATCGTAATGGGCTCCTAAATTGTACCCCAATATTAGTTTGTTTAATAGAAAGAAAATCACAACATGGTTTGCAAGGTAAAAACTGAGTAACTTGCTCCCCAGTTGAATAGGAGAAACACCTACTGCTCAGTCTTATGTAAATAAAAAGACAGAATTGTCCTATCAATAGGCTCCACTCTGACTAAGGAGCCCTAAGACAATTTGAGAGACTCCACAAAGAACCTGGGCAATTTGGTCAAAAGTCTCAAGAGATTAGAGGAACAGACGCTTGGCCAGTACTTCCATCCTCTGGATGGTGGATTCTAATTTGGGTCCCATCACTCCTGGTAACATATAGTTTACTGTTAATGAATCTGCTGAGACCAAGTGCATTAGTCATGAAGCCTTTGAGTACACAGAGCTCTAGAACAGTAGTTCTTAAAAGTGTTCATCTCAGGAAACTTTTGCACTCATAAAATTACAGAGAACCCCAAAGAGCTTTCATTTACATAGATTATATGGACTAATATTCACTACATTATAAATAAAAGTTGAGAAACTATAAAATATTTATGTGCTAATTCATTTAAAGTAATAATAAACATATTTTATGCCAAGGTAATATACTTTTAGGAAAAAATACTTCTAAAGCCAAAAATACTGTTTTACATTTATTAAAATATATTTAATGTTTTTCTGAGTATAAGACAGCTGGATTCTTAAATCTTTTCTCCATTAATGTTATTGTTGAGAAAAGGAAAGTGTTGACTATTTTATTTATTTTTGGTATAACACTCAAACTTGACAAGAGTATTTTTTAAAGTTCTTGTTTTGTGATGTGGAATCTAAAACCATATCATGATTTTTTATGTACTCTGCTACATTGAAATCTATTTGGTCTATTTTGTAATGTGAATGGGTCTTTTACCTGCAGAGGATTTTGCGACAACATACATAGTTCAGTTGGAAAAAATGAAGATCTTCCAAATGTTGACATATTTTAAAATGCAGTATCAGAAATATCACAATTGTTTATATCATTGCCAATCTGATTTCAAAACTTATTGAGAAATGGTCATGTTCACAGTGGCAGAAACGAATCATCCAAAATTCAAATTATTGCTAGAAAATTCAAATGTTATCACTGATAACAAATATTGTCATTTAGTTACTGTGAATTGACAGGCTCAGTTCACTCATTTTTGAGAAAAATGTCTGCCAAACATCCAAATCTGATAACCGCAGTTTGCCTGTCAGTTTTTCAAGTAAAATTGAAAAAAAAAGGAGGGTGGGGAGCTTAGTTCAGCTCACAACTAATACAATCACTGATCTCTTTCCTGAGGCAACCTCAAACTTTGTATGCAGTAACAGTGCTTTATGTACTTCCCACTTCATCACACAAATTAGAATATTAAAATAATACATGATAAAGGCAAGATTTAATAAAATTATAGGATCAATACCTTATACTGCTTCATCAAGAGCATTCTGAAATGCCATTGGCTTTTTTTCTAGTGTGTGATGGTAAAGAAAATTCAAGTATTACTAGAGTTTGGTACCATGGACTTGTTTTACACAAAAGTACTGGCAATTTTTCCAATCTGCACAAATATTGACACAGTGGAAAAGGTAAATAATATCTTATTGTTATGAAAATAGTTTTGACCTCTTGGATCCCCCCAAAGTGTTTCGTCATCTGCCAAGTTTCTACAGACTGCGTATCAGGAACCTCTGCTCCAGGGTATCTGTGGATGGGAGAGGATCCAGGGAAGTGCTCCCAGGACTCTGAGGTCCTGGAGAAGGAGAGAGCGAGCATCTCGATGCCAGCCTTGGTAGGCACTAGAATCAGAAGTACACAAGAATCAAGGAATAGCGCTGGGCAGGTAGCTCAGCTGGCTATAACATTGTTTAGATATGTCAAGGTTGTGGGTTCAGTCCCTGCCAGGGCACATACAAGAGGCAACCAATAAATTCATTAATAAGGGGAACAACAGATTGATGCCTCTCTCTCTCTCTCTCTCTCTCTGATCAATAAATAAAAAATTTTAAAAGACACTTATTTTAAAAATCGAGAAACAAAGTGAGTCCTCCTCATAAGATTGCTTGAATGTGATGCCAAATTGAAGATGGAAATTATAATAGGAGATTGCAAACTCTAATACCAAGTTTAGGAATCAGTGGGCTACCTAGATAAGGAAGAAAATATTGGTTAAAATGTGAGTGAGAGAGAGGCCTGAGTGAATTGGGGAAAACCCTAAAGCTGTTTGTCCTGAGGTTTCTGTAAAGAGCCATCAGGAGAATTGGCTGAGTTTAAAAGGCCAGTGACCACGTGGCATTATGGGTTCCTACAACTTGACTACTGGATACATTGACGAACACTCAGGTATACCCTGCTTTAAGAAAAAAAATATGGGAAAAATACAAAACAGGTAAGCCAGGAAGGAATGCTGTACATTACAAAATTGACATCGACATAAAAAAGGATCCAATTCACTGTTCCTTCAAAACACTACCCCAAGGACTCCATCAACACCTATAAACCAAGAGGTGAATCATACAGCATCAGCTTAGGGAGAAAATCACTTACGTGAGTAGGTTCCCTCTGGGAAAAGAGAGAAGTGAAAACATCTCTGATCAACACAGCTTCTTAAATGGAACACAGTGACATTAATTAGGCTTTCTGAAAGCAGAAAATCTTCACGGAAACCAAACAATTGAATTCAATAGTTTAGCAATTGTGGAAAAATAAAAACCACCAACCCCGGGGGAAAAAGCTATGAATAATGCATCTTAAAAACCTCAAGAGTAAATAAGTCTTGAACAAAAGGATAGTGTTACTCTTCTTACTATACTCCAGACACTAAACCACGTTGATGCAATTTTTTTAAACCCAAGTGTATTTATGCTAAAATCTACGCAGAGTAAAGTTTACCTTTTCTAGGATGACATATGCTTTGACAAATAGGTACAACCATGTAATCCCCAGTACCACACCTAAACATAGGGTGTCCCCATTCTGTTCACAGATTTTCTCATATCCCTTGGCTTTGGGTCCGTGCTCCCCAACTGCGGTGGAGTCGACCTGTTATTTCATTTCTGTCTTCATAGTTTTCATTTTTTAGAATTTTATATAAGTGGCATCTTAGAGTTCGAGCCTTTTGCATCTGGCTTCTTTCACTTAGCATTATGCTATGGAGACGTACTCACCTTGGTTCATGTAGCCGTAGTTCATTGCTTTTCTATGGGTCAGTCGTGTTCTGTTGTTTGTTCCTCAGCTGATGGATGGATACCTGGGTTGCTTCCAGCTTGGGGATATTTTAAATAACATTTATAAAAATCACCTTCAGGTATTAGCATAGACATATGTGTCATTGTCTCTTAGGTAAACATCTAGGCCTATGAATGTTGGGTTAGATGGTATGTGTCTTCTCTACCTCATAAGAAACTGCCAAACCATTTTCCAAATGGAAATGGGATTGGCCGTACCATTTTTCATTCCTATCAGCAAGGTATTCCGTGTTAAAAGTGCCACAGCCAATGTGACACTGCATTCAAAGCCAGAATCAGACACTGCTCTCACTCCCAAACTAGTTTTCTGTATATATGTCCACCTTCCTCATGAATATTAATGCGCATATTTAATTACGCCATTTCAAATTGGAAGTTGGAAAGTTGGAAGGATTTTGAGAATGATGCTTCAACTCATTATCATCCCTCTCTCATTAACATCCGTTCCTAATTTCTTGATTTTGGCAACAATTACATCTACATGTACTTAAAGGAAAACAACGCAACATCAACCAATGTCATGCTACTGAAAATACTATAAAATCTTTACACTTTTATATGGATATAATCTTGCAGAAATATCAAAAGTTTCATAGTTATTACATGTAATGAGATTCCTGTATTTCCTCTACCAGCTCTTGCATTAAAAGACAAGTTTCCATTTAAAAGTTATTTGCACACTTTTCAGAGATTTGATATGCTTGGCCTGGTCACTGACACACCGCTCCGGTCGGTTTTAGTAAAGGGGACATGGACATACCCCGACATGGAGACTGCAAACATTCCCATCTGGTAATTACTGACTGAATTAAAAGATGAATGGTGAGTGTTCAAGCCTAAAAATAAACCTCTGCTTTCTTTGAGAAAGATAAATTCTGATGGGATGTTTTATTACTACTGACAAATAAAAAATAAAAAAGAAAGAAAGCCTTGCAAAATACTGCCATAAAAAGTTGAACAAAACAAAACATAAAATCACTTATGTGTCATGAAGAGTGATTATATGGTCTCTGTACAGCAAAGAAGTTGGACTCGACATAATTCGCTGTAGAAATCCAGTGATTAAAATATCCATTACCTCTCAAATTACCAGTTACTTTTCCATCTAATGAATGTAAAACTGCTCTTGTCTTTATATCCAATGATCCAAAAAATAAGAAAATTTCAGTAGCTGAGTGGGATACTGTGCAACTCACTCCACCTTCGCCGACCTATTATACAAAGGAGCACAGAGGAGTACTGGTGCAGGTGTTTTTGGATTCCTAAGGGTGATGGAAATACTCATCGTCCTGAGCCTTGGCATTTCTGTGATGCGGCACACTGAGCCACAGGCTTCTCTTGCTTTGTGTTCCAGAGGTGATACCACTTACTTACAATGTGAATTCAAAGACACTTGAAATCAAGAAGTGAATACAGCAAAATGCAAAACTGATGAAGGGAAGGTCTGGACTTGAAATCTAGATAAAAACCGAATCCAAAAATTATGTTTGGAATAAAAATACATTCACTGTCTTTTCTAATAGCAATTGTATGGCCACCTCTAAAAAAAAATTTCAGTTTCCTTTTGGCAGAAGGGTGTTAACATGTGGATCTTTCCACCTACAGGATAAAAACAAAATCTAGATGGGACATAAACAATGGCTCATTTATTAATGTTTCTTCTCATTTATGTCCAGATGGCTTTCATTCTACCTTAAATTCTTTTCAAAGTGATTGCATGTACAAGTTTATCAAAAAATGAAGGAAGGGAGGAAGGGAAGAAGGAAAGAAGGGCATCATGAATACATATTTTACAACATAATGTTGATTGGTGAATAGTTGGCATTGTTTTTATTGCTTCATTTTTCCTGTGGGTTTTTTTTTTTTTTTCATTTTGTTATACTTGTGATTCTGTTTCCTGTGTTGTCTTTCTCTATTTGGTGGTAGAATCTGGTAACATTAGCTATCTTTTTCGTTAGTTATTTAAGTCTCTGAGCAGTGTATCAGTGTGACCCAGACAGAAAGTTGAGAGAAAGGGCGGTAGGAGGGTGTCCATTTACCTAAACGTTTCCCAAGCCCAGAAGGGTCAGCTTTCCTGTGTAAAGAACTTTCTGCATAAAAATCATTCATACCTCAGAATACAGAACCTACCCACCCCCAGATACGTAAAATCTAAAATCTAAACTTTCTCAAGAATAAGGCTTTTTCCAAGTGTCTTAAACAGAGGACTTACAATAGAACAAATATGAGATGACAGACCAGAAAAATCTTCTTCACAACAACTGGATAACTCCAAGGATTAGAGAAAGCACAACAGCCCCAGGGCTCAGGTTATTTTTAAATCATCTCTCTGCAACGTATGGAATAGTTTAGGGTGTCATGCTTCTAACTTGGCTTGGTTTGGGGAACATATGTGCAGGGTGAGCAACAAGGTGTTAAGGAGAAATGCAGAGTGTTTATTCTCCTTCATGAGAAATAAGAAACACACTGGTCTTTAAAATTCCTGACCCAGAGAGCTGCCATCTTTTTGTTCAGCAAAATGACATCACGTGGCTTTGCGAGACTAAGTCCTAAGCAATGTATGAATTGCAACTGAATTCTTGTTTGCAAAAATTACACATTGTTCCCTCTTCTTAAAACTCTGGTAATCTCTGATTTACACACAAGTCATCTCTTTTCATTGATGTGTTTAATCTTACTCATGCAATGGGCTTTTAAATTTTATTTCTCTAGGACCAGCTTTTCTGAGCTCCATCCACAGAGGGTTAAATTCCATGTGTCAAGGTGGTGCTGTAAATTTCGTTTTTAGCAGATAATATTAGATGCTGACTGAGGCCGAAGCTTCATATCCAAGACTGCGCTCTGAGGCTTTACATCATCCCAAGAAAACTTTCAGTTTTCAGTAGAGACACTGAGTCATACTATGTCCCGAGTACAACATTAGTATAATAACAGTCAGTCATTATTCATTTCATTTAAAAATGCATACATTAATTTTAATATGTTTTGCATAACAAGTTAAATAAAAAACATGAATGAGAAACTTACTCATGTCTTACCTACTCAGATACAAATTTGCATAAAATTTTCTGAACTACTGGCTTGATTTATATTTTGTCTGTACATTGAGATATAGGTATTCACAAATGACCATGCAAATTAACTCTACCTTTAGCAAGACTGAACACACTTGTTCCACTGGCAATAGAATGTTAAAAAATATCCAACAATTCTGGGTCTACATTGATCTGAGACTAATAAAATGCAGAAAACTCGCTGGATCCATAATTTTACAACTCATGTCTTCAGATATTTGCTCTAGGCTTAGCCATGTCTCATAGACAATGTTGTTTTCTTTGTCCTTTTTAATTTAAAAATCTTCATAAAGCACTTACCATGTGCCAGATACTCTGTAGGTTTTATGGAGACTATAAAACATGACAAATTCTCTCTGCGAAGTGTCAGTCCATTCAGGACAATATAGCACCTATACTCCTAACTACATCACAAGGACAAGAAAAGAGCACAGTATGCCATGGAATTTCAATAAAATAGATTATTTCAATCTGGAAGAGGAAAGTACCATGTTGGAGCTCTTGGAAATTAGCCTGGAATCCAGGGGATGTTCATGAAGCCACCATTGAATGAAAAGTCCTATGACCTGGGGTTTTTAGGACAGACACAGGATGTGGACACGAAGAGCTGGATAAGTTAGCATTCCAGGAGTAAGTAAGAGGATGGTGGAAGAAGGTGAGCAACTCAAAAAGTTGTATGGAGGAGTTTTATGGCAGTGCCATGTGCATGAATGAAATACAAAGCTGAAAGTTAGTTGACATTAGATTGCAGAGGAATTTCTGTTCCACACTAAGCATATTGGTCTTTATTTGGTAGAAAATTGGGAACTCTTGACTGTTATGAATGATGGCAATTATCATAAAGATTAGTCTAGTAGCATGTAAAGGATGCTTTAGCAGGGAGAAAGAATTGAATTTGTAGACCAATTAAGAGGCTGTGCTAATAGAGTTCATGATCGTGGGTAGTGGGTGTAGAGAGGAAGAGATGGATTTCGGAAATGCTGTACATGTGAAATACATGATACACAAACTGGTATTTATGTGTGACAGGAGACAACCTGATAATAACTACCAGGCTTCATGCCCCTGTCACCAAGAGTTCTGAGTCTGGTACGACGATAATGAGTTAATTTGGAGACATAAATACTTTGAAGAGTAGTTTAGCAGTCACACTTGTTTTCAATTTTTCTCATGAAGGAGAAATTCTCCCATAATGTACTTTTTTATCTCTTCCCCAAATCAGATTTCAAAAATATATGTATTTATAACCCACAGCCTTCTTTGATTGAGATAGAATGGAAGCCGTTATGCTCATCACTGTTCAAATTTGCTGGCTATAAAAATTGCTAAAATAATTTTTTGGCAAGGCAGTGCATTTTTAGGAATAAACAAGGGCCCTGTTCTCCATCCTCACCGACGACACTGTGGGGAGCTACAGTGACCTGCTAGTCGAATCGCAGCTCTGACAATCTGTTCATTCTGGTGCTCTCCAAAAGCAGCGGAGTGGAATCGTTCATATGGTGCTTGTCACTGAACATGAGAATGACAGAAGTCAGCGCATTGGCAAAGCCACCATCCATTCATTTTCCTTCTAGAGCAGTACTCTGTTTGGCTTCTGTACCCAGGTTTTTTTTTTTTTCTCTTGGGTTACTTTTTCTAGTTTATTATTCAAATCAAGGAAACAGTTCAAGTACATCTAAAAGCAATGAACATATTTACTCGATCATTGTGCAATTTAAACTTGGACATATGAAGTGACATGAACCAGGATTTCTCAGGGACTGATAACTTACTTGGTACGAGAGTGAGGTGTTTGTTTTCTGCAGCTATGGCTAACTAAAAAAAAGTAATTTGTGAACGCTCAAAGGTACTTTAGAAGGCTCCAAAATTTCTGCTATTAAAGCCAGACAATAAATTTTTATTAAAATCTGTGCTTTCCTTGCATTGGAGAAGAACCATTTTATGTAAAAAGTATAAGCCAATGGAAAATTCTGTGCATCTCCAGGGAAGGAGCAATCTCACACCTTCACCTCCAGGGCAGTACTGACACCAAAAGAAGGTAGAGAACACAGCCAGTTGAAAACACTGTGAATATAATGGAGTTGTCACTGATTATACCTTTGTCTATGGATCATAAAGCACTGTACGTAACCGTGTTCTTTCTCAGTCCTCACGAGGTAGAAATGTATTACCTGCATTTTACAGTTGGATAAGCAGGAACTCAATCAAGTTTAAAATCACACGGTGGGAGAGCTGGGAAAAGAGCCCAGAAGATCAGATTCCCGGTTAGTGGCCAGAATCATTAGTGTTGCTCTAAATACACTCTTCTCCTTGGCATATCACTGAACTGTGACCCTGGAAAATATGGAGAGAGAAGAGATAGGAAGGAATGAAGAGAAGAGAGAAGGAAGGAGGGAAAGATAGACACGGAATTGTTTTAGACTCACTTCATTTTTGTAGAAGTGCTCAGTGAGGAAATGACAAGCACAAACCTTTCTGGTAATGTCCAGGGACAGCACGAACCGTCAGCATCACACTTGCACACCTACACACGCATACACAAGCACACGCTCACGTGTAGAGACAGCATGAACCATCAGCACCACACACGCATACACATACACATTCATGCACATAAACATACACACGCCGTAATAGAGGGACAAATTATTCACATTCTTTGGGCCTTGGTTTACTCATCTGTAAATCCAAGATGAGGATTCCTATATCATGCCATTATTGTGTGAGTTAAATAGAATTGTTCATAGGTAAAGGACATGAGTTCAACTGCAGCCCAGTCAGCCCCGACCCCCCAGATTTCAGAGTCTCCAACTCTCCACTTTAGGACTAGACCTGAGATGTGTTTAAATGGGCACATCCCTGGGTGGTAAACACACAATGCAATATACAAATGATGTACTATGGAATCGTACACTTGAAACCAATATCATTTCATTAACCAATGTCACCCCCAATAAATTCAATAAACAAAGCAAAATGCAAATGATGAGCATATCCTTTCTGAACAGTTTAGATGAGAAGTTTGGAGAAGCCCAGGTCACAGCTGGGAATGACTTCTGCTAGAGGACTTATAGGAGGTACTTATAAAGCTGCTCATGGGAGAGCTTCATCAGGATGCAAAGAATAAAGCAAATACAGGTGAAGGCACAGTGAAGAGCTCACCTGAAGCCTGAGGGGATGTTCCAACTCCTGACACGGTGGTGCGGCCCTGACGGGGAGCAGTGGAGCTGGACGGCGTGTCAGTGTGACCTGAGCGTCCCTCTGTGGGTCCCCTCAGACTCCCGCTCACTGACCTCCCCCAATGTCACACCCCTTTCTGCTCGCCCTACTGGCTTCTGCCCCAGCCCAGCTAATACTCATTTTGTCTTCCTCACAGTGAACTAGGCCAGGCTTTCTTATACTCTCTTTCTAATCTGTTGTGACCTAAACTCAATGTCTTGTTTCCTGTTTCCAAAGGCTTTTTCTTCCCCTAGAAAAGTCATCTTATTTCAAATATAAACCCTTGGCTTTCAGGATGTCATTACTGTTATGGCCCTTGAGAACCTGTATGGGACATTTTAACAACCAAATGTAGTTTCTTTCCTCATTTTTCTGTTTTGTAATGATTCTAAGTCTCCTCAAGGCAAAATGGATACCATTGAAGGGAAGAGTCAAGTACAAGAAATGCTGAAAAGCAAACTAAAAACATTAATATTTCAAAGCATTATTTTGCTTCATATGTGAAGCACCTAATGCAATGTCGGCCACATATTAAACATTTAATAAACATTTGGCCTATTCCTTTTAGGTCCATTGCTGCCCAATCTGAGTCTGAATGGACTTTTTGCACGTATTTTATGGCCGCTGACGTCATCTGCAGACATGTGGAGGCCCTGCGTGCCCGACGCTGTGCTGGTTGCAGGGGAGATTTAAGGTACATGCTATGACCCCATCTTTTGAGGAAGTCATAAGTCAGTGTCAGAGGCGATCAGCTTGGCAACTTGCTTAAAAGAGCATATTAGAGAGAGGTAATAAAAGTTTTTAGGGAGTCCAGGAAAGGAAGTGATGGATGAAAAATGTCAGACTTGTTAGGGTAGGTGGTGCTTCAAGGTAAATACATTTTCTGAGTAGAGACTGACAAGCAGATATCTTCAGGCAGAGGGATCAGCATGGACTACAGTAGGCAGGTTTTCAAGTCATGAAACTACTAGGAAATTAGTAAGTTCATTAGAAATATGACAGAGTGAGAGGCAGAGAGTGGTGGGAACTGAGACGTTCAGAGAACTTGGGCCCAGATCGTGAAGGCCCTGGCATCAGGAAGAGGCGGATTCCTTTATCCCATGGGCAAGTGGGAAGCAATCCAAATGGTGCTTTCACTAACCAACTGCTGCACTTGACCCCCTGGCGAGTATTTCACCAGAAGAAGGTCAATGCCAAACGCTGATAATTATTTCCCAGTGTTCAAAAAGATGTTAACACAGATCCCTGGAGTAATATTAAAAACCATTTGTGTATTAAATGTTAAAATAGTATTTGCTGGAAAAAGCTACAAAACTATATATCATGTATTTCACAAAGTGTCATTAGAGGAGACTCCTGCCCATGTGGATGTAAGCATGTTTGTATCAGCAGTTTTGACCTTCTTGCTAGCAGGAAAAGCGAAAAACAAAAGGTGGCGCTCCCAGTGGCGAGTCAGAGAACTACAAGTCTCATAACTTTCAGTACTAGCTTGGCCTTTGGCCTCAGGCACCACACTGAAGAGATTTTCAAGATTGTAGGAGGATCTTTCCGTCTTCACATCTTTGTAACACCTGGCCCAGACTCTCCGTCCCTGTGGTCAGCATGATTAGTTGGGACCACAATTAATCTCGATGTCGATTCTGTTGGTTTTGATACCTCTGCTCCCAACTAGCTGTCAGAAACAAGGTTCCAAAAACACACACAGACAGGCAGAATGAAGGTTAAATGGTACTGTCAGCTCTGGGATGATGAGTGAGGATTACACACAGACTCTGCTAGTCTGCCACATCTTTTGTTGAAATGATTTTTAAAAATAACCCTATTCATGTGTGTGACTATACTAATTTTTGAAAACTGGCAGAATTCCATTTGGCTTATCCACTTGGAATTACACACACGTTTCTTTTCTTGCAGTGGGTGTGAAAACATTGCACAAAGTGCTCTGAAATAGCTATTCATAGGTACAATGTTTCCCCCCTTTTTTCATTGTTGCCTTTGGCTATTTATGAGCTAACTAGATTAATTAGTATGTTCACGTAATGGAAAAAGCGACATAATCTCTTAGACTTTCAAACAAAACTTTTCCTCACTTGATTGCTGAGTATGGTCACTGCAGTGCAGGCTGCCCACGTCCTATGAAGCGCGCACTGCCGTGCAGGCTGCCCACGTCCTATGAAGCGCGCACTGCAGTGCGGGCTGCCCACGTCCTCTGAAGCGCGCACTGCAGTGCGGGCTGCCCACGTCCTATGAAGCGCGCACTGCCGTGCAGGCTGCCCACGTCCTATGAAGCGCGCACTGCAGTGCGGGCTGCCCACGTCCTATGAAGCGCGCACTGCAGTGCGGGCTGCCCGCGTCCTATGAAGCGCGCACTGCAGTGCGGGCTGCCCACGTCCTAAGAAGCGCGCACTGCCCGCGTCCTCTGAAACACACACCTTCCTATTCGGACACTGCTTCCTTCAAATGCCTTGAACAGGCAAGGCAGTGCTGCTGCCTGAGGTAGCGCTGACGCCGCCTAACAACGTGTTTTTCTGACCAAGGCAGCAGACTTACTTAGTGTACAGGATGGTGTTCTACTGCAAATTGTAGATCCAAGTTCAGATACGATGTGAGATAAAGATGTAGACTAATCAATAATGGTAGACATAAAGATACAGATATGGAAATAAGATGGCATAAAATACAATATAATACAATATAAGGGGGTTATAGATGAGATATGGAATATTAGAGATAAGATAGTATTAGATATACAATGATATTAAGAATATATGTTTATATAAAAATAAATATATAATAAATATATAAATAAACATATATATGTTTACTGTTGTATTTTAACCAAAATATCTATGAGGTAGAGAAGGTGAGGTCTGATGTACCGAGTATGTCATGTTATGAGAAATACCTGCCAGCCCATCTTGTACTCCCCTTTATCCCCACCACAATAAGAGAACTTTCTGTTATGCTTTAACTGTTCATTTTGGAGTTATTGATTCATACTTTCCAACTAAGCAATATTTTTCACAGAATTTAGCTTTTTATTGCTATCAGATCTCAAAATCAAGCCTTCAACTTCTCCTATTTCTTTCTGAGAAAATTTAGAAATAGTAACTTCTACAAACAGCAAAGTGATCCGCTTCTTTGGGAGGCGGTGAGAAATGAATGACTCAGCATATCGTATGTAAAGAACTCAGACCAAGTCCCGCACATGGTGAGAACCAGGTGTGCGGGGGTTGTGTTGATGTCCTGGTGGTTGTTATCACAGGGAAGGAAGGTGGGGTAGAGGAGAAATTCCTGCGAGTCACACAGATAATACACCTGATGACTGTAATTCTTTTTCATCTTTCATATTTGACCTTGTAATATGGCCTGGAGTGCTATGTTAAGGAGAATCTCGAGATGCGATCAGCTCAGTGAATAAGAGCACCATGGAGGCCAAAGCACACGGTGAGGAAGATGAAAAACAGCATCTTCAGGCACAATTACTCAGCAGTATCGGGGATCCAAACTGGGTGCTATCAAGCCCCACAGACCCAGACTTTAATGGCCAAGTGATTCCCCTCGATTTGTGGAGACAAACAAACCCTTAGAGATCAGATGTTGCTGTGATCAGTTTCTGTATGTTTTGGATGCCAAGAGAGTCTCTTTGGGTAACCAACCACTGCAGAATCAGTCCTTCACTCTGGAAGGAAGCTGTACCAACAGCTGGCGGACTGCTGCATCATTAAGTCAGACTTGTCTGAAATCTCTATCCTTCTTTTTTTCATTGCACAGTTTAGAAAATTTAAACATGCTAATTTAGCTAAGGTAGAGTGGAAGAGTTATCTATTACATGGACTTAAAGTTGGCTTAGTTGCTATCTTTCCTGCTGCCTTTTTCTTCCAGTAACAAGAGTAAAAGGAAGTGCAGGCTATGTATCTCAAGGAATGATTTTAATGTGCTTTACCAAAATATGCTATGTAATGAATATTCCAGTATTGAAAGTAATTAAAGTAGTAAATCTTAGTTTAAAAATTCCTATAGACTCCATTGACTTTAGAAAAAGACACATTTACACTCAATTAAGAATTTCGCCAACCTCCACTTTCTTATTTCCATTTTATGTTAGATTTATAACCTGTACCTACACAACCTCATGGTAGACATTCCAGTTTCTCGAAGCTGTAAATAAATACTGTAGCTTCTGGTAGTATGCATCGAGTTAAATGTAAAGATGGTTAAGCACCAAATGGATGGATTTAGGTATAGAAATAAAAATTAAAACTAAAATACCTTACAAACAGCAATAGGAGTAGGAGTCAAAATTGTAAATAAATACGCGAAAGGAAAAACTCAGCAAGGGTGTGAAATGCTGTTAGATGATGCAAGAAGTACACATGAGTGTGAGAATCAGATTGTGTTAAAAACACAAGCACCTGAAACAACTGGATATCAGAGAAGAATTGAATCTCTTTCTTTGCATGTGTTATTTCAAGCCTGTGCATCTCTTCAAGTCTTATCCCCGTGTTTGTCAGTGACCTCAGTGACCGGCAATAAGCCCCCTGCTAAAACAGATGCCCATGATGACATAATACAACACTTTCCAAAAGGTCTCACTTGGATTTCCAAGTGGTGTTTCTTGGTTGGAGGTCATTCTATCCTATAAAAGGATTGTTAGGCGTGTGTGTGGCTGATCACCAGGATAAGTGCACTGTACTCTTGGTATTTATTTAGTGGGTGGGAAAAGTCATGCTAACTGCCCAGGAATATGCGGCACAGCCTCTCTCAGTAAACATTAGTCTTACCCAAAATGTCAGCTAGGCTTCATGGAAAAACACCTTTGTTCATTTCCCTTCAGTGACCCTCTCTCCTTTTCTGAAGGGAAGTACCTCTAAAAGAGCCGCACCCAGCTTCATCTACGCTGCACAGAAAAGTGCCACTCTAATCAAGCAAAACAAAACACGCCAAAAAGCTTTTAGGAGAAGCTAAGGAAATGCAGAAAGATTACTTTCATTTAGGTTTTTGCTTCTTGTCTTCCGCACCATATCTTCACAGTAAGACTATTTCCAGTCACTTAATTCAAGTGACTTTCCCCACCATCGACCCAATTAGTTAGCTGATAATGCAAAAGATGTTAAATGTAATATGACTTCCCCTTGACACTTCTCATACTGTGAGCAAATGAAAAGAGTTCTCTTTACACCATTGTTTACTGGGGGAATAATAAGCTTGGGAGCTCAAAATGCATTTTTATGTGCTTTATGGAATACATTATTTGTAAGTGATAGTACGCCCAGATCCGTCTCCTCTGACAACAGAGTTGTTTGGCGGGCCGCAGACTGGAAATGACAGTGAAAGCAACGCGGTGATAGATGTAAGGGGCTGGTCCGCTCCTGTACTAACGATGGCAGAGTTGATAAGGGAGGGTGGGGGGCGCGGGAAGGATGGAACGGGCCTTGGGATATTCGCATGTTCCCATTGTCCTATGAAGATCAGGTAGAAAAGGTTTTAAAATAAACTTGGTGCATCCACTCCTCCTTGACTTTATAATGAGCCTAATACACAGTTAACTCATGGGTCTTTAGCCTTATCATTGAAAACCCATCTTTTTTTTCCCACCTGATTTGACAGCAGCAAAACTGCCATGAACCACAGTGGATATATGACAGTGAGATAGTAAACAATGCAATCTTAACACAAGAGCCTCCAGAGACTGCCCAGCTTGGAGACAGGGGTGGTTGGGAAAGGAAACGCTGTTTCCTACTGTAAATTAGTGTGAAGTTACCAAGGCCTGTGCTCTCTTACTCCCTCTGCTGGCTGAAGGAAGAAACAGCATTGGATCTCGGTCCACGCCTCTCTGTGATTAGTAGCAAATAGTCATTGGCAGGAGTGTCCAACCTGTGGCCCAGCATAAAATCGTAAATTCACTTAAAACCTTTTCTTTGCTCATCAGTTTTCGTTAGTGTTTGCATACTTAACGTGTGGCCCAACACAACTCTTATTTCAGTGTGGCCCAGAGGGGCCAAAAGGTTGGACATCCCTGGGAACATTCGGTACCCACAGGGGCAGGCCTAAGACCAACCTTGGGGAAAACGGCGTCATTGCACTAAGTCATCAACGTCCTTCTCTCATCTTCTCTAAATGTAATGTTAACCATTTACCCCGATTTTGACCCTCACACCACTAGAATTCTAGTTTAAGGGGAAAATCAATGAGAAATCTCATTGCTGGTCCTTCCTGCCTTCTTACATTTCTTTTTGATGTATTAGAAGCCTCAGGAATAATGATTACAGTCATCATACTTATTAACTGTGCCACAGTCATCAAGCATTCTGTGCTGGTGCTAGAGAGAGAGTTTAGTGATACATATCACATCTCAACAGTCTGATATGAAGTATAACCAACATTTACCAAGTGGGCACTGTGTGCCAAAGTCTGCGTTAGACATGCTTCATTATCCACATGGCACCCACCTGACTATGAAAAACCTTAATTCTACAGATCAGATAGGTAAGTAAAGGATTTTGAAGCAGTTGAAAGAGTTGTATGATAGGGACAGGCTCACAGTGCAGCGGAAGCCTAGTGAGCCCACAGGGAAAGGCTTTCTGGGTACGTTTTCTGTTTGAATTTTGGTATGAAGCAATTAACGAAATCAATAAGGAGTAAGGGGCTCCAGGTAGAAGTGAAGGAAATGTGGTAGGGGCAGGGGCTTGGGTAAAGTTCTGGGTTGCTAGCACACTATGTTTGAGATGAGGTGTGGAAAGGGGAAAGAAAGCAGACCAGGTCTGGGTGAGTCTTCTGATCCAATCACAGTTTATACTCCCCCTACGCAGGCCATGCAGTCACAGAAATATTTAGGGCTTCATGATTGATTGAGCATGGGAATACGAAGGGGGAGAGAAACTCAAAGGCAACTTCCAGGACCCTTATCTGAATGGATATCAGTTCCACCAAGTGTAATAGGTAATACAGGAGCAGATAGGTTTGGGGAGAGAGAAGATGAATTCAGTTTTGATCCTTCAGAACAGTGATTTCCAACTGGCATGCTTGTGTGCCAAAGTTTTTTTAAAACATGCAATACCTGATAGCTTAGCCAGGGTCACTGACCTCTTTTCCTTAGATTATCAGATTTAAAAAATGACAACAGCCAACACAACAATAGCTGTCTTGTGTGAATGCCCTATCTTGAACCATAAATGTATAGATCATATAATACAGTTGAATCTTATTGGTCACATCACATAATAAGATTGTGTCTAATTGGTTAATTCTTTGTACCAGAAATCCTTATATATAAGTATAGGCACCTAATTTTTGTTTTAAAAAATCCCTTTAGGGCAAAAAACATAGGTAATTATTATATTTTCATAAATCAATCAACATCATACTGTTTTGTAAGATCAGCAAAAAGTATATTTTGATTGTGCCACAGAATTTTACTAATTAGTTTATGCATGCCATGAGATGAAAACATTTGAAAATTGCTACTGTAAAGGTTCTCCTGCAGCATTCACAAAAAAAAAGTGGAAAAGATGGGGTGGGTTATGTATTTGGGCATCATTCTCATTAAATAGTAGTTAAAACCATGTAAGTGGATAATATTGCCCAGAATAGTGTTATAATGAACATAGAGGTATTTGCCAATATACCAATCTTTAAAGAATGATAAATAGATAAAGGAAAAAGAACCACAGAAGGAAGAAAGAAAGTTAAATGACAAACACTTCATAGAAACAATACAATCTGAACCATTTCGAGAAGGAAAGGATGATTACATGTGGCAGAGAGATACAGATTAGATGCGTACCGTAAATGTTGGATTTGAGGCATTATCGGTTGTTCGGATGAGAGCAATCGATACGAGTGTGTGAGGTGTGGGGGGAGTTAGAAGACAACTGGAGAAGTGACTGGAGAATGAAGAAAGGGAGGAAGCCAGATGAACAGGCAGGGAGGACACTATACCGTGTTTAGATGACTTGCTCCAGGATCCGACTCAAGCAAAAGATATGCCAACAGCAAAAGAACGTATCAACTTAAACAGATTTTTTTTTTCAGAACTGAAAGTGACCAGAATAAGTTTAGCACTGAAAGAAGGGATTCAATCAGGAAAAAGCAGTTATGTCTGCAGAGAGAATTTTATGGATAAAGGGAGTTTCCAGGGAGATTGCAATCCCATTGAAATGAGCAAAAGTGAAGAAGTTGGCTTCAAACAGGATGAAAAACACCTCCTGCAGACGGAGATTAGGTATTCAAAGGAAGGTAAAAGAAATTTGGGGGAGGTCAGAATATAGGATTGGTTGATTTTTCCAAAGGTCTTCTTCCCAACACCAAGGCCAAGGTTTTCAGCACAGGTGATGGTGGCGGGGCAGGAGAGTTGGCTTGATTGAGGAGATGAACTGAGGTTTCCAGTGGCCGTAAATGAAGGGCCGACAGAGCTGCAGCCAGAGGGTGGGTCAGCAGTACTGAGGACTCAATAGCGAGGAGAATCTACCCATTTCTACAGACCCTAGCCCAGCCAGCGGAGCGCTACTTCACACAAATCCCAGACAGCCCGATTTGAGGCAAGGGGTAGGTGATTGTATTCATTCAAGACCTGCGATATCTTTGGGCAGAAAGGAGAATAAGGTTGGTGATAGAGTTTCTAAGAGAGTAAATTTGTGTCACTGCACAGAAGATACAGACAAGAAGATAGAAGAGAAAGCCATTAATAGCCTTTCTCGGAGAGAGAGAAATGGAGAAGTTAGCACAGGGGTGGGCTAGAACCTAGGAGACTAGCAAGAATGAACGGGCCCCTCTCTTTTCAGTGACCTCATGCTGGTAGCTTGGAAAAAAGCTTTGGTGGGAGTATTTATGCCACAGAAATTGGCAAGTATTACAAGGTGGGAGCCAGTTGGCCAGCACAATCCTGGATTGAAGGTTAGCAATTAGGAGGATTCAGAAAGATACGATCAAGAGAGTGCAAATTACTGACAGTTGATATTTGTGATGCAGAAAGTAATGAAAGTGCCAAGTTGTTTTTGTTTTGTTTATTTTTTCATGGCTAAAGAAGAGGCAAACAAGGAAAAAACACGGAAATGGAGTCCAAGGCTCTTGTAGTAGGATGGTTCATGAACACGATTGTTAATATTTCCCAGGTAGAGGACAGGAGATTATTCAGGTACCCAAACCTGCAATTAATTTCATGAGACAACCAGGAGTTAGGTAAGTACCATCTGTGAGAACAAAGGAGAGAAAGTGATATTATGAACCGTAAGAACCTATTTTCATGCAAGATGTGGTATTGCTGCTATAACAAATCACCACAAACGTAATGGCTTGGGACAACACAAATTTATTATCTTACAGTTCCCGTGGCCAGAAGTCCAAAATAGATCTGACCGGGCTAAAACCAGGGCTGTGTTCCTTTCTGGAGGTTTTAGAGGAGAATCTGTTTCCTTGTATTTTTTAATTTCGACAGGCTGCCTCAATTCCTCAGCTCACGTGCCCCTTCCAGGGCGAAAGCCAGCCAAGTCTGGCTGAGTCTTTCTATGGTGCCCGTTCCCTGCCCTTCCTGTTCCCCACTTAAGGGCTCACCTGAACCATCCAGGAGACTCCCCATCTCCAGGTCAGCTGAGTAGCAACCTTAATCCTACCGGCAATCAGAACCCCCTTCCTTTGAAAGACAGCTCCACTCACAGGTCCCAGGGGTTACAGCATGGATGTGTTTAGGGGGAGTAGGAGCATTATTCTTCTTACCACACAAGAGAAAAAGAGCACCTTCTCTCCTAGATTTTTCCCAGACTTATTATATTTAATGAGATTCAATTCAACATACATTTATTTTCATAATATTATGCTAGCTTTTGATGAGAAGAAGCACTTGATAAGGAATAATTTAAATCTTTGTTGGACATATTATTCTATTTCTCTTAGAAAATATTTTATATGAAAGGTTTTATGACAAAAGGATGAAGCTTTTTCTTAATATTTGGTTTTGTGGGCTCCACTGGCAAAAGCCTGCTCATTTGAAGGTTGCTAGGGAGTTGCTAAGGGATGCTGTATAGAGAAATTTAAGTTTTGCATTACCTGTAATGATCAATGATCAAAGAAAAAAGACATTTATTTATTCAAACAGGGTTTAAAAAAAAATCACAGACTATTTCCAGCTGAGTGCTTGCTACCTACAAGATGTCTAATAACATTTGCTGAATTGAATTGAATGCCATTGATTTTCCTTTTCATTGGAAGATTTTTATTAATTAGCTTTTATTAATTTTTACTAATTAGATTGAATTTGTACTTTATTGTAATGCAATTTAGCATAAAGCAGTTACCTTGCCTTTTAACATTCTTCTCTCATTTCTGTTTGTAGACAGGAAGGACAACTCCGAACAAAGAAGATGGAAAAAAATAGTTTCTCTTGGTCAGGCAGAAATGTTTAAATACATCCTCAAGTGTAAGCCATCATCTTATTATGTCTAGTTACAGAGCTGCCCTGAGACCAGAGGTTCTTCAACTGTTTCAGAATGTGTCTCTCTTTTTTTTTTTTTTAGTTGTTTCGGAATGTGTATCTCATTACAAGCACAGCGTTCATCCAACTCCCAGTTAAGAAAATCAGCCATGTTAGAGCATAAAAAAAAGTTCTTCCCTTTGATTAGTCCCCCTTACTGTCACTCATTCTGCCCTTGCTGTCCCAGGACCTTCCCTTAACTCAGACACACAGGGCCGGTCCATTCCACCCCAAAAGGCCCTGCTCCTCTGCTGCTGCCTTTCGGTGTCTCCTGTGAGCCCCGGATTTCCACATCACACATTCTGTCCCTCAAAGCAGCAGGCCTTCCAGGTGCTAGTTCACAGGAGTCCCCGCTGCCGAGATGCCAGGTACAGGATTCCGCAGATTCCTCTACCCTTGCTCAGTCGCGTGCTGTCACTGAGGGCCGGAGCATATCTGGCTGGGAGCCCATGTCCCAGGGAGTTACCCCACGAGACAGTTCTTCAATGTCTGCCTTCACCTCTCCTCTCCAAAGCGTCAATCACCAAATTCCAAGAGAAACGTCATTCTATCCTCCACCTCATCTGTTACCAACGCACCTCCCAAGACATTTCCAGGCCTCCTCTTAAGAGCTGAAAGATCCCATTTGTTATGAAACTGAAGATGAAAACTTCGTAGGAAAATATGACATGAAAAGATCCAAAGATAAACCCATAACCATTAGAAGAAAGTTATACCTACATCTTTAGAAGTGTTTTTCTATGAAGGCGAAAGGAATACTGAAGAAATGAGAGTACCTCCCAAGTTACTTTGCAGTGCTAACATTGAAGTGAGCAATGCGAAGCAAAATGTCAGTGATACTTCATATGGACAAACTTATTATCAGTTCCACCCAGAACAATTGGAAAAAAGTTATGAGAGAAGGCTTCCTCTGCTACATACATGAACATTTTAAAATGCAAAAGCTAGAAATTGTCTCAAAACTATGTGAAATTAAAGTTATTATGAAATGGTTTGGCTAGGTTGCCTAAGTATTTTGAAAATAAGCAAGAGATGATCTTATCTCCACCAAATAAATTCTAGATGAATCATTGATGAGGAAAAAATTAAACTGTCTTGTAACAGACACTGTGAGTGCCTGACACCATCCTCCCGATCCACGTGAGTGAAATTGGGATAATTTCCAAACACCAGCACCCACATCAAGGGCTTCCTCTGCTCCACCTGGTGATGGATGGACATTCCAGGGGATGAAATTTACCTCTGCCAGGAGCTCCCTCCTAGCCAAGGGCTAACAGGAGTGTGTAACTATCCCAGCTCTAATCCCGAGGAGGAGCTAACTCCCAATTTCTGTGTTCCCTAATGGATTAAGCTACACTTCCCTGTGCTGGTAACCTGCTTAGAAATGCCCTCCTTGGAGCTTTCTACTCCCCCCATCTCACTGCCCCACGCTCTTGCCAGTGTTCCCCAGGACCACCAACCAAATCACTTACTAATTCTCATATCCTGTTGTCCCAGGGTATGGGGAACCCAAGTTCAGACACACATTCTCTCTCACTGCCAACAAAGTGTGAAGATACAAATCCAAAAGGGAAAAAAGTTATCAGCATGAAATTATTTGCCTCATAGTTATCAAAAAATGAGGATTAGAGGAAGAACAATTGTTTTATTTATCAGACTGTACAAGATTAAAATAAAATAATCCTCAGTGTAATAAAGGTACATTCAGGAATCTTCCAATGCTCTGCTAAGAGAATACAATTTGATGAAATCATGGAAGAAAAGAGATTTGGCAAAATATATAATTTTAAAATGTTCGTGCCCTTTGGCTCACTGGGTACCCTATTATCACATCTCCACTTATTCACAATATTCAATTAAGTTAATTAAAATGTAACTTTGATTTATAGCATCCTTTTGGGGAGGTTAAAATCAGAAGGAAGAGGAATCCAAGCACAGGTTCTCATTACAGGAAGCTGGCAAGAGGGAAGGCAGTGAGACTAACGAACGAATGGACAAAGTTTGCTGCATTCACTCACCTTTCTCCTTCATCCCTTTCTCTGGGCTTTGATGCAGCACTGGCTTCCAGGCCCTGGTCTGATGCTCACCATTTCCTAAGGCTTGACACAGCCTTCCCTGGACCTATTTCTGGATCCTGACTCTTCCTGAGCTATGATGCTGCATTTCTGGCATTAGCCTACTTATTCTTTCCCAGCTGGATCCCACCCAGTTTTCAATGACGCTCTACCCCCAATGCAACGGTAACGCATTTTGCTGTGTGACTCACACTTACCCAGACTGTGGCTCCGTTTGCTGGAACACACTGTCAGGTACCACATCTAAAACACAGGTGCCTTTTGCACTGATTTTCGATTTGTGTCCTCAGTGACTGAAGTAAAACTAGAGAACTTGACACATATATGTTGCAGAATTATCTTTTCTTAAATGCCAGGTATGGTTTTATTGTTCTGCAAAAAATTATTCTAAACCATGAAAATCACCAATAAATGGCAGGAGCCCATGGTTTCTTTGTTTTTAATTGGAAACTTTTTATTTTTAAAATGGCACCTTTGCTGTTTGAATTTTATATACACAAATGATACAAAAAAAATAGAAGTTTAATGTTTTTTGTCATCCTCAGGACATTAATTATGAGGATTTTTGTGGATACCTCAAGACCTTCCTAGGTTGTCACATAATAAGATGAAGTTTTGCTGAGTCCCAGGTTTGGAAATGACGAGATCGCGCATGGCAGCCTCATACCCCACCGGCTCACTAGTGCCTGATTGGCTGGCCACATGTCAGGATGTTCTGGTGTCTACAGGGAGGGGCAGAAATGTCACCGAACCAGACTCACAGATGTCATCCCAGTTGACGATCGGAGCTGCCGCTGAAGCTCTGTGCACGGAAATGCCAGGAAGTTGGACTCTCATCCTGTTGAACAGAAATGCATCCATCAGCTTCAAAGGGCATTAATTTCAAGAAAGTAAAAAAGGAAATACATCCCGTGTGAAAATAAACAGGTTTTGAAATTTATGGCCAGCTATTTAAAAATTAAATTCTCTCTTCATCAATGTAAAGGAATCTGTCACATGTAACACTACATAAGCTTTCAGTAATGTGAACTGATCTTCCTAGTGTACATATGTTTAAGTGATCTCTGTGGACTGGGGATGGATTTGTGGGACCAAACTTCAGGTGATTTTACAACTGTATCACACTGGCTGAACACAACATGATAAAAAAAAAACTAAATATGTTTAAGGACTGTATTTTACTTCATGTTTCAATATATGATGCTTCATGAATGTGCCTTTAAATATTTTCCTTTATACCTATGATAGAAATATATTATTTAAGTGACTTTTACAGACTGAAAATACTTTGAGAGATATTTAATGCATGTGTCCAAGAAAGTGTTTTCTAACCACTAGCACTAAGGAGGTATGGGTGTCTTATATTCACATAGATTTTGTGCTTTCCAGGTATTTTCATCAAGCTACTTGTCCTTTATGTCTGCAAAATATTTATAAACCAAAAGAAGTCAGAAAAGATGAAGTTCGACTTTTCACAGGGGAAGGAGGAGGGTCAGAAATTGCTAAAGGTAAAAACCTTTGAGCTTTAACAGGGACCAGAATAAGTGGATCCACGCTGCCTCTCTTTTGTGCTTTTCAATACAGGTGACCTTGAAAGAGATAATCTTCCACCGACAGAATTTTTTGTTTAATATGAATAATGAATATTTATTGGTTTTCCAGATAGTGTTTTAGCAGATCAGCTCTGAGTGAGACAGTTATTTACTCTATGGTGCAGATAACCTCTGCATGTGATTTATCATGCCTTATAATTATAAGTCTGCACATAATGCCTTCATTTTAGCCATGTGCTGTGAGTTGTTTATTAGTAACAGTGTTCTAGCCCGCAAGTCAATTAACTATACATGTCGCTGGTGATTTCTAATGATCCCCCACTTTTAAAAATGAAAACAGAGGTTCTTTGTGCATTTTAATGTACCAGATGAGAGGAAAAGGTTTATTAAATGACATTAGTCGACTCCGTGCATGAGAGCGAAAAGGGTGCTGGAAGCATTGATGATCAGCTGCGTAAAAGTAAGTGGAAGCTCTGTCCTATGTCCAGCATTATGGGAAGTTGTTCAGCCTCTTTCTAGAAAATAGAATCGCCACACTACACTCTATAATATATGAAATATAATAATGAAATGTTAATTGATGTGCTGATCCATAATTTGCAGAATAGCTTTATGTGCCTAATGTCCCCAGATTCTCACAGCAGTGACACAGTAACCAAAGAAGCCTGAGGGACCATCTGCCCTGGTACAGGGGTCAATGGCCCTTAACATTTATTGGTGATTGTCATGGTTTAGAATGAATATCTGTAGAAAAGTGGAGCCAACACCCAATGTTTAAAAATATCTTCCTACAGTCTAGAAAATACATGCAGAGAGTCTTTTTCACTTATACTCATCAACTGCATCCTGCCCCAATATCATTTCCAGCATTAACTGTAAAGTACTAAAATGATCCATGACATTTAGACACAATAGTGCCTTCTAGTCAATAGAGCAATATTCAGGGTGATAATGGGTCACGATACAGACTGTGTTACCTTTGAACTGTAGGAGGACAATTAAAATGGAGCGAGTGCAAGTCAGACCTTTGAAAAAGAACAGGTAGGCCAATGGCAGAAATGCAACATCATAGCTCAGGAAGATCCGGAATCTAGAAACAAGCCTCGAGCAGAAGATGCCTGCTTTAAGCCACAGTGAGCATCTGAGCCAGGGCTTTGAGGCCAGTGGGCATCAGAGCCAAGAAGAATGGGTGAACAAGAAAGGTAAGCAAATCCTAGAAACCTTGGTCTAATCCTTTGTTAAATCCACCTCCTCTGCTTTTACCAGCTTCCCATCACATCACTGATACTCAGAGAGGCCTGTATTTCAGTCTTCCTCCTCTCTCATCTCATATGAAGTAAAGGAAGCAATTAATCAAAGTATTGCCTAATTTACTAGATGCAATTTTTGAGTAAATCAATAAGAATGAATAGAAGTGGACTTCCTGAATTGAATGGCGTAAACATTTTTGAAACTTTATATGTATGTATATTTTGCCAAATCTCCATTTTTGATGATTATATTGAATTGTATTTCTTCCATCTCCTCCTCCTTCTATTTCTTCTTCTTCTCCTGGTCCAATGGGAGGAAAGGCATAGCCAAGGAGGAGCCTCTGCCCAGAGCACAGCCAGACTCCTAAGGCTTTAACCAGGGCAGCGACATGACCAATATTTGCTATTTACATGAATCACTGACAGCCCAGTAGGGGATGAACTCAAGACCGGTAGGGATAGTGAGACCACCTGATAACATGTTAAATACAACACTGCTATAAAATTAAGCCAGAGGGGTATTCAAAACAATGTTGTACGATGGAAGATCAAAACCAAGTTCTGGAGCATAGGGAGGGGAAGTGGGGTTTGTGATTTGTTTACTCAGTTTTTAAAATTATTATTGAGGTGTGTCTTTGTTTGGTTTCTATCAGAACTTTTCCAGACAGCAGTGTTTGAGTGGAGACAGTGGGTTTGGTGCTACTCTGGGAAACTGGTCTGAGAGAAGGAAAGTGAGGCAGGCAAGTGCGAGGAGCTAATGAAGGTCTGTTTTCTATTAGGTCCTTACTTGAAATCATCCCACCTGTGGACTAGGAATCTGAGATCTTTCCCGACTACTCATGCCATTCTGTGGTTAGGGGTTGGAGGAGGCTGCAGGTGAACTCCCTGGCATTTCAGACCTGCCCTGGGCGCAATGCTTGTGTAAAGAAGCAGGCATGGCTTCACTCCCACAGTATCAGCCAAGTAGGTGGAGTGAAGCATCAACAGCATCTGCTACGAGGTGAGTTGTTTTTAAGGTTGTAAAGACACCTTTTAATTTTGAAGAATATTAATTCTTCATCGTTTTCCTGGCAACTACTTTTCTAATTCACTTTCTATTATATATACATATATAGTTTTATGGATTTTTCCATATATAATATATATAATTTTATTGATTTTTTCATGTCAATTTAAAAATAATGTGATCCTTTTTTTTATTTTGTCCATTGCTCTTATACTTAAGTCTCTTTATTGATATCCAGTAAATATTCTCCAATACTTTAAATTAGTTTTTAAAAATGTGTTTAGTGTTAACACACCATAAGATGACACAAAACAACTGGAGCGTGTAATGTTGTGGCTGTAAATGTTGACATACTGACTATATACTAATGGTTAGGCATTTACTGGTTGCATAATCTATAAATGCTGCTCCCCTTTTTCTTCCTAACAGCAATGAGAGATTTTACTTGTTTAGTCATTTTGGTAAAGCAATGCTGTCTCCACCAGGATGGAAATGGAAAGCCATTAGCTATTCTATTTTATTTTTTTAAATGGGAGCAAAGGCAGAGAGGGAGCGATACATCGATCCACTGCTTCTCGCACGTGCCCCAACTGGGGACCAACCCACAGCCCAGGCATGTGCTCTGACCATCAGGAATTGAACTGGCGACCTTTCACTTTGCAGGACGTTGCCCAACCAACTGAGCCACACTGGTCAGGGTGCCGTTAACTAGTCCTATTGCTTGTACCCATCTTACAGTTGCAACAAAGCAGTGGGAGGACTGAGCCAACACAATAGAGAGGACCACACCAAGAGAAGTGCAGACGAATAGATCCGGAGTCTTAAATGGAATGTGACTCATATTTTGTCAGTGGCATCATCCAACAATGCCCCTTCATTGTGTGGAACAATTCTTAATTGAGATATAACTGAAATATAACATTATTCTAGTTTCAGGTGTACCACACAATGATTCTGTTTGTATCAATCTTTATTTAGTTTTCTTTTACTTATAACATTGAGTCCTGATGAAACTGAATATACGTACAATGTGGTGATTATGGAGGAAAGGAATGGGGAAAGGGGAGAAGGGTATGGGAGAGGGGTCAAATAATGATGGACTGAGACTTGATGTGGGCTGGTGAGCACACAATACAGTGTATTAAGACCTGTATAATTTTGTCAATGTGTCACCCCCATAAATTCAATAAATGGGAAAAATAAAATGAACTAAATATATGTACTTTTTGTTAAAATTATATCCAATCCATTTTTAGTTAGGAAATCTTTAGCGCTAGCCCTTTTTCTTTGCATGCTAGCTGACTTACAGATATTCAGCAGGAATTCTGCAAAGGTAAGCTTAAAAAAAGGACAAAGATGGAAACACAGGACTTGAGAAGTCCGTAACACAACACTTTGGTCTGGCGAAGAGTTTAACTTAATGTTCCATGTGTAACTAAATATATTCCATCCCACCCCATTTTTTAGTGGTCAGTTCCTGTGTCCATCTGAGTGCTCATCTGGAAGCTCTGGAGAAATGTGCTTCCCAGCCCCCTCCTGCTTCTGGAGGTCATGATTCTGACACCGTGAGACTAGGTGCCTCTGTTCAGGGTGTCACGGGCTGAAATCAGTGTGTAACCTGGGGCTGAGTACTCATCTGGAATTATGGGCTTCCCAGGCCATTCAGGTTATTACTACAACCCAGTCCTGCAGTTGGAGAACCAAGTCTCATGTGTTCTTGTTGGCTGCCCATCAGGGGTGTCTCTCAGCTGGAGACCACTCACCCTTCTTGCCAGCCCTCCATCTTCAAGCCAGTAACCATGCATCAAACCCTCTCATGTTTTAAGTTCTCTGGCTTTCTCTGTTTATAAGGGCTCGCAGAGCTGCACAAGGAATAAGCCCAGCTGGATAGCATCCCCAATAAACCCACCTGGACAATCTGCCAGCCACAGTCACAGGCTGTGAGGATTCAGGCAGGATGCAGTTCCTCCTAGCGGGTATGCAGGGAGTGTTGGATGTATCTGCATCCCTGTGGAGAGATCCTTTTCCACATTTATTATCATCAGTGCACCCAGAGTGAGTTCTGCTCCACCATCGCAGTGCTGCAGTGTCCTCCTCTTACTTTGCACCTGACGGCTCCTCAGAACTCTTGACCCCAGTGTCCTCCGAGGCTGTTGCTCTGTCTCCCATCGCAACAAGAGAAAGTTGAGTGTGAGCAAAACCATGCTTCTGTTTCTTTATTCTTCCCAAACACACTACAAGTCTCATGGGTACGTCAGGCTTGACTGGAGGATAAGAGCACTTAGGAATGACAAATAAGAAGGGCACTTTCTCAGATTAGGATTTTCAAATGCAGACCTGGACTTGATTGAGACAAAGGAGGTACTGAGAGTGCAAAACTGAAGATTCTTACTCTTAGATCCATGTAAGATCCATGAGAGTGTTTTCCTAAACGTACTGCCCTTTGGCACCTCACTCTCCAGGAAACAGGCTCTAGTTCATACAAGTGCAGGGAGCTAATCCTGGTGCTGGTCAAATCCATAAACTAAGACACAGGAAATTACTAAGGACACTGAATATACTGAAATATGATTATTACCACAAAAATATGCAATATTATAATACATGTGCTTGAATGCAGTGAAAGAAAGTATCTTCTAGACAGCCCAATAAAAATGAAATACTGATTAACATAAATTATATTTCAAAATATTTGCAAAAACTTGTAATTTGAAAATTTCTGTGATTTTTATTAGTGGCAAATGTTTAGGAACATTGCCAACTTTACTATACTTTTCAGGGGCTGCTTTTATCCACAATAGAAGACAATACTAACATCATTAAAGATTAGTCATAAGAAAGACATAAAAATTTCCACCTACACCCACAGATCCCTTGATTGCTATCCATTGACCCCAGTTCAGAACCCCTGTTCATTCTCGAATCCAGTATTTTCAATGTGTAGAGAAGTTAAGAGGGGAAAAAAAGAAAAAAGAAGTCATTTTGCCTACCAATAAAGAATAGATTTAAATTCAGTTTGTAAGCTGCTTCTGAGTACCTGTTATGTGCAGGACATTTGTCGAGTTATGTGGCCAAAGAAATGAAGACGCTTTACCTAAGGAAATATTAAATGACAGAACAATTTTCTACCCAGTCTCGTTGCTGGCTTTACAACAGGATTTCAGCTGCTCCCAGGGGAGCCCAGTTTCAATTATTTAGACTTATGTTTGATCTAGTTTAACTAACCTGCTTTCAGTGGACCTGGGGTTGGAAGAAGGCAAAAGATGCAAAGGATAAAACGGTTCTATAGGGTGCTTCAGTCGATAACTCAAAACACATAACTGATTCATCAAAGATTACCAAAATGCAAGATTCCTAAACAGCAGTAAATATTTAAAGCTCTGATGGAAATGAAATTAGAAGCAGGAATTAAGACCTCTAATCCTGTCACCTGCTCTGATGCAACAGGAAAGCTTAATGAGAGAAACCCTTGGATATTTGCTGATGGTGCACTTGTGGGCTTCCCTTCCATTACCGAACACATGGAGAGAGTCATTTTTCAAATTGACATTCACTTTTGAAAATGCTTTAATGTGTTAAAATAAATCCAACAAATGTAAAGAAGACATTATTTTAAAGGAGATGAGCAGCAATAAGCTGATTCATGCCGCGCGAATAATCTTCTCTTAGCAAATGTCTCCCGCATATCATCTGCAAAGCTTTTGCTAAAACTAAGCCCTTGAGGAACTAACCCATACTGCTTTTTATATACAGGTAGAAATCCTCAAAGTACTAGAGTTAAAAAGGGACTTTGTCCAGAGTACTGGTCACTATGTTTTTTCATGAGTTGTCATTAATTTGACTATTTTTTTCTCAAATCAAGCCATGTATTTATAGAAATAGGACATAGGGTGGATAATTAATGCTGGCAATTACTTCAACTATGGTACCAGGCAGTGGTGAGGAGCAGAATCAGAACTGAATTCAACTCTTCCTTTTATCATCTGGATGGTCTTGTGCAATGGTCTTATCTTCATTAAGGCTCAGTTTATGCATCTGTAAAGTGGAGATTACTTAAAGAGCTATCAAAGAATATCAAGTGAAATGATATGTTTGAAAGAACTTATAAATTGTAAACTCAAAAATATAAGATAAGACTGATTGGTGTTCACCAGGTTATTTTAACTCTCATCCCATTTTTCCAAGTTTTAAAATAGGTGATTCACAAAAAAAAAAAAAAAAAAAAATCTAGCAGCCTAGAAAGAACATCACTCAAGTATCATTTATCTTGCAAAAGAATCTATAAAGCTCTACATATGTGCTTCCAAGAACAAAAGAACTCATCTCTGAAGAAGTGAGGCAGTAAGCTAATGACAAGGAATTTGTTCATCCTGGTAGCAGTCCTAAAGTTCAGGAGTAGATAGAGTTGTGGTATGATGAAACAATCTAGTTTCAAATACATGTGTCAGAGACAGGACTAGTATCTAGCATAAATAAAGAACTCCTAGAACGCCTTTAGAAGACACGCATCTTTATGTTAAGTGAAATAAGCTAGGTAGTGAAAGACAAATGCCATACGATCTCCCTGATAAGTGGAACCTAATCAACAAAACAAACAAGCAAGCAAAATATAACAAAAGGTATGGAAATAAAGAACAAACTACTGACAGTAAGCAGAGGGGAGGAGGAAGAGGGATAATGGGGGAACTTAGGGGAAGATGAAGTCAAGGAACTTGTATAAAGTTCCTTGGACAAAGAACAGTGGGGGATGGACAAAGACAACAGTGGGGGAGAATTGAATGTGAGAGGTGGGGTGCATAATGGGGAGAAAATGAGGGCAACTGTAATTGCACAACAATAAAAAAAAAGGAAAAAAGAAGATACACACCAAATTCTAAAATGGACAAGAGGTTTGAACAGACTTATCACCAAAGAAAGTATAGAGATAGAAAATAACCAAGAAAGTATACTCCACATCATTAGTCATCGTGGACATGAAAACAAAAATGAAAATGTGAAATAACACTACACATTCATCTAAATGGCTAAAATGTAAGAGTTACAACACCAGACTCTGGCAAGAGTGTGAAGCAACCACCACTCTCATACATTGCTAGAATGGGTATGAAATCATATGATCATTACAAAGCATTTCTAAAACTTTTGTAAACAGCCCTGGCACTATTGATAGAAGACTAGGTAAAATGCAGGATAATCATGTAATAACAAAATGAAACAAACTACAGATTATGCAATGAAAGAGCTGAATCTCAAACAAAACATGCTGAATGATAGAAGCCTTACCCCCCCCAAATCATGCATACCATATGACCCCATTTTTATGATGACCAGGAACTAAAGTAAAAAGTAATCAGAACAGTAGTTTTTGGCAGTCTTGTGGAGACTGAAGGAAGAAGGCACAAGGGAACTTTCTGAAGTGATGAGGGAGTATGAGCTACGTGGATGGAGGAATTTATCAAAACACAGCTAAGGTACTCTCAAGACCTGTAGACTTCATTGTATCTACATTTTGCACCCAAATAAAGCTCTAACAAAAAATTCACCTGTCACTAACATCAGTACACTAAAGGATTTGGGTAAAGGCGTGTTGATACCTGAAATTTATGAAATGCATCAAAAGTAAGATGTTGATGGGTGGCTAGATAGATGGGTGGAAATGTGAGGAAACAAGTATGGCAAAATGTAGATTCTAGAAGTTGGGTATATCGATGTCCACTGTAAATTGTTAAATTTTATTATCTATATATTAGAAAATTTTCACCATAAAATTGTTAAATAAAACATAAAATATATCCAGCTGTACTACCGTTTGCAGATACTCATCTAAGAAATCTGAGGTCCTGACTTGCAGGATGCGATTTATCCTCTGCTTCTCTAGCCTGAAACCAAGCCAAACACAGTGACAGAAGGAGGGCAGTGCCTCTGACACTTAATTATGAACAGAGTGAAGCCACTGGAACTCTACAACATATTTGGTGTCCAATGAAAAAACCTACAATCCTAAATAGACAAGGCAGCCCATCAGTGAACAAGCCCTCAGAAATAAAAGTATAGGTGAATCCAGGGCTTAGGAACCAGGCCAAGGCTGACAGAATGAGGACTGGATGGCAGAGGAAGGAGGCTGCCGACATCTTCTCTGCCCTGTAATCACTTCAAGAAATGATATCAAAAACTTCCGCTATATTTTAGCTTTCTTTTCTGGATTTCCTCTGGACATTGGGTATAGTATTTCTGAATGAGAACCAGTGGGCTGAATCCAGCCAAAGGTGGTCCACGCAGCATCTGGTCTGATTTTAAATTTTTAATTTCAATGTCTTTCACTAGGATACCCACTTTCCTGTTCAGACAGGCTACTTTTCTCATGTTTGTCTCACACCTGTCCAGATTTACACATCTATATTTACTTCCATAACCTCTGTGCAAAATTGAATTTACTACTGCTTCTTTGAGAGATACTTCCTTGTATTTTAAAATTATTTCTTCTTCCCATTTTACAATATCAGTCAACCCAGTTGTTACCAGCTTAAAAGTATCTTTGCTGTTGCTGTCCCACTTTTGGTGGGTGCGCACATACTGTTATTTCAAGTACAGCAGAACCCACAGATTGTGAGCACCGAGGCCGACTTCGGGTCGGGCTGCCATGTCTCCTCCGACTGCAGCACATGCAGTGTTATGTGGGAACCACCCTGCCGAGGTGCAGTGCACACACGTGTCGTCGAATACACAATTCTTGCAATAGTATGAGTGGGTATTTCTGGAGCTTGATAAGCAGGGTGAACCCCTAAAAGCAGGACATGAAGTCCCCAAGTCACTAGGCAATTCCTTAGCCCCAAATATGTTCAATACTTATGTTCTGACTTAGATGGTGATAAGCCAATCCAATGAGAACTTCTCTCTTAGAAACTATGAGTAAGTGACCCAAGAGAATGTGGATCTTTAGAGTTCCAATTTTATCCTTAAAACTGCCAGACTTTGTGCTCTTCTGAGACTTAGGACATATCCCAGTGTTAGAAAAACTGGGACCAAGAACAACTATTGAGTCAAACATCTCTTCACTCTAATTTCTTAATATGTCCACGCACTGAAACACCATCAACCAAGATAATCTGCATGTGCCTCTTCTTTGATACTTGAACAAGATTTCATGTATATATATATATATATATATATATATATATATATTCACTAATTTGGTATTAT
Organism: Anoura caudifer; assembly: GCA_004027475.1. NCBI lineage: Eukaryota > Metazoa > Chordata > Mammalia > Chiroptera > Phyllostomidae > Anoura > Anoura caudifer. The sequence continues at coordinate 739,506 of PVKU01000108.1, forward strand.
ATTAAATGCATGTCACTGTATAGTGGGAGCCAGCCAAGTGCCCAGCAAGTTGTAGGTGGCCCTGAACTCAGCAAATGTTTATGGGAGGTCTGCTGTGGCATGACCCTGGCCTGGGTGCTGGGGACACCAATGCTCCCAATGAATATTAAATAAATGAATTAATTACTTCCCATAAGTACATCTTAGGCTCCATGTAGATGTTACCCTGGACTTTAGATTTTACTCTGTAGAGACCTCAAAAAGGCCAGAGGTAAATAATTAGAATTAAGGGGTCACCGACTTTTATGAGAGATGTGGTTATACACATGGGGATCAGTCACCCCAACCTTCTGAACATACAGATGGAATTATTCGTTAAGGCAAAATATCCTGGAAAGGGTATTTAATAACTTTAAAAAGTTAAGTTGCCAACCCTGGCAGAATAAAAACCCTTTTCAGGTATAGAGAGTGATTCACATTTCTTTCATTTAGGTAGAAAAAAATCTGTTATAAAAGAAATACCTGTTTTCTTAAAATCAAATGTCATGTGGACAGGGGTGTTATGTTCCTTATTACCAAGCAGGAAAAGGTAGCTGTTTAATAATTTAGTTCAAAATAATTAGCCTACAAGAGGCTATGATTTACAAATGCTGCCCCTAACTCCCATTAACTTTAATTGAGTTTATAGTAGGGAGAGCATAGTACTGCCTTTCAAAATTAAATTTAGGCTGAATTCAAGAATGAGAACCTCTGGTTGACCTGGTTGGTTTTCCTTCTGAAATCATTCCCACAATTTGTTTATGACCCTTTCACATCATTAACTATCATAATTTTACTTATTTATTTTACCACAGCATGCTTATCCTTTTAAGGCTCCTCATTTCTAGTCCTTTGAAATCGTTTTTGAATGGCTAATTATTTCCCAGTTGCCCTATTCCTTCCTAAGCCAGCTCTGTCATTATCACCATGGAGCTGTTTCTCCCAGCCCATTCTTCTTGTCCTAGAGCATCACTCTGGATGTTCACGCTTCCTGAGTCTTTCTTGAGGGAGGCACTTGCCAATTATTCATATCTGAGTCTAATTATGTATTACCTCATTCTAGCTGTGCCAAAGAGAGACTTGCATTTTTTTCTGCGTAAAATATATGCTGTATGAAGTACTGTGGAAGGAATTCTAGATGGAAACCTGGACCTTAACTTGGGGCAATCAGAAGTAAAATAATGCTGGGAAGAGAAACTAATATAAGATGGAGGCAGAGTGGGCAAGGAGGAGAGAGTCTGGCGCCACCTTTCATAACACACAACCTCCCTTTACTTAAAAATCCTTTGGTCCTCTTGGCTTTACTACTAATGAAATTAGTAGATAGACATGGCCTTCAATGTTACAACCTCCACTTCTTTAAAATTATTTTAAAAATTTGAGCACATAAAAAAGTCTAGAAAAAAATTAGTTCCATATCCAAGATTATCAAATTTTAATATTTTTCCATTAATGCTTTTCCATTCATGTTCTATTGCTATGTGACAAATTACCACAAACTTAGTGGCTTAAAACAACAAAAATGCATTCTTTTATGGTTTCTCCATGTTAGAAGTTTGGTGCAATGTGACTGGGTTCTCTACTCAGGGGTCCCAAGGCTGAAATCAAGGTATGCAAGGGACTGCGTCCTCATCTGCAGATTCTGGGAAAATAATGATCTCCCCAAGCTCAGTTTTCTCTTTTGGAACTTCAGTCCTTTGTGGTTGTAGGACTGAGGTCCCCGTTTCCTTCCCGGCTATGAGCCAGGGGCTGCTTTCAGCACCCAGAGCTTGTCTGCACTTCTTTGCCATGTGACCCCCTCCTCCTTAGGCCACAATGGCACACAGCACCCTTGATGAGCTTTCAACCTCTGGCTTTCTGCATCTCCGACCTCAGATGTAAAGGGCGTGCACAATTGGGTCAGGCAGGCCTACCCTGATAACCTCCCTTTTTAAAAGTCAGCCTGACAATGGGGTAATTGCTGGGGGGGAAGGAGGTGTAAAGGGACTAAATGGTAATGGAAAAAATATAATAAAGGTCATATTTGAAAAAATTAAGAAGTAAAAAAAAAAGTCAACTGGAGCCATTTCAGCTAATCAAATCACAGGCAGAAAATCCATCATCTCCATAGCCCAGGACATATACAAGGTTCAGGAATCTTGGAGATCATCTTATAATTCTTCCTACCACACATCTTCAGCAACATCTTGATGTGAAGCAATCTTGGGAGCTTCTGGGATGACATCTGATACTGGCTTCCATACATGGAGGGCAAGGAGAGACTGGAAAAAGACATAGAATACTCTAGATTGGTAGGAGGCAGGTGCAACGAGCAAAGAAACTTACATAAGATGCTAGTCTTTAACAGGCAAGAACAGTCTCTTGTTCTTATGTAACAGTTCTATGTAACAAGAACTGTTACATAAGAACAGGTTCTTCACACCTGTGGCCAGAATCTTTAAAGTTTATGTAGAAGTCTTACCTGGGTCCAGTCATGTATACCATCCAAATGGTCTCAACAACACCTTACTCTCTGAATGCTCTGTCCTTGAAAATGACTCCCACTGTGGGAACTTTTGGCAGAATACACATTCCAAGGACAGGACAGAAAGGGCTTGTGGACCTTCCGATTCCTCAGGTCCAGCTTGCAGGTCAACTTGGCTGCCCCATGCTCTTGAGGACCTCCTCCAACATTTCTTAATTAATATACTCTCAACATAGAACAGCATACTATATCACAGTCAAAATAAAGAGAGAAATCCTATATGGATCAACATGGGTAAATCATTTAAGGACTTTTAAGTGGAAAGACAAGTTGAAGAAAATATAGATACTTTCCAACCATTCGTGTAAATTTTATAAATGGATATATATATATAAAATTTACAACCAGTCATGTAAATTTTGTAAATGGATATATGTACATATTTAAAATATGCATGAGAGATAAGTGGGCCTACTTCAGGATATCGGGAACTCCGGGGAAGAGAGGCAGAAGCAGCGGGGGCAGGGTATACTTGTATTTCAGTGTTGCTGAACACACAATTTCTCTATCACACAATCCAGTACGGTGCCTAGGGCTCTCACTGGCTGCCGACATTCTCAAGTGTAGTCAGTGCACATTCGGAGAACGATGGTTGCAAAAATGGGAGATCTGGAGTCCTCAGACATTCTCCCCCAGGCTAATTTGCTGTTCCTTTTCCCTTGGCCTTGAAAATGGCCTTTGTCTTCAGGTTCAGGCTTCCTGTAACACATACTCTGAGCATCCTGATGTCTGAGCTACATATGGTCTGAAATTTATGGAATTATTTGGTGTCCCTAAATGTTAATCACATATTAGAGGTTCAATAAGTGAGAGACTGGCATTGCTTACAGTTTCCTAGGACTTCAACTCTAAAACGGTTTTACTCAGACAACATTGGCTATACTGCCATTCATTTTTTCAGTTGAATTAAAATAATAATCATCTCACTAACATTAGTGTGTCCTTTCAATGAGGAAAAAAAAAAAAGGTTGGCAGTGGTCTTTAAATGTTGTTGGTAATTAAAAAGCAGAGAAATTCTGGAGACTAATAACTTTGCCAGGAAAATCTGAATTACTTCATATTTCACTTACTTTGCTTAAATTATTTATTAAGATATAAAGTGCCATAAACATTTTGAATCATCTTTTTCCATTTAAACTATGATAGATGAGCATTTATTTGTTAAAACTAAATTACACACTACTGTTCCTAGCACCTAGGTGTGCCACTGGCATGCCGCAGGCACTTAATAAATTGGTGAAATTAATTTATAAACAGATAAAAATATAATTTTTCAATGGTTTATTAGATTTCATATTTTTGAAGGTAAGATCAGTATCATCAAAATTCATTCCATAAAATAACTAATAAAAAATTTTCTAAATGAGATAAAATATTATGTATGGATTCTATACATGAAATAATATATGTAAGTATAACACAGTGCTTGACACTTAATATTAGTCCTCTTCTTTTTTTCCTAATTTGGAAATATTTAATACATCAAAAATAATTTTTCTCACTTTACGTTTTTCTTCATTTTTCTTTAATTAATTTCCTCTATAGGTTATAATTTGCCTATTTTCTTTTCTTTTTAAATTCTTTGTATTCTTCCCAAAGCTAAGTCATCAAACTATAATAACACATTTGCAAAACTAGATAATTAACTTGGTCCATGTTTTCAAAATGATTTCTGGTATTCAAGTCTATGTGCTTATTTATTTAAATTGAATTTAACTTTCATTCACAAAATGTAAACCTGATTAAAGCTTTAGTTACTTAGTAATAGTGATGTAGCCAAAACAGCTATGATTAAAGAACACAGTAAAATTTAAAATATTGAATACATGATTTGGTGACTGAAGAGTATTGTGCAGTTATTGGTGCTTTCCACCTACAACTGGGGGACAAATCATGCTCTTCACCTAACTCAGCTGGAGTGTCTCACCTAAAACTGAGGGTTTTACATTGTGCAGAAATATATGGCATTTATCAAACATGTTGTTTTCCTGTGCACTTGAACAACTGATCAATCTAATAAGCAGTGCGAATAACTATTAAATTAGAAGAATCATGTAATTCTTGATTACAACATGGCGCTTCAGTTATATTTATGTCAAGCCATCATTACCATTCATGTTTTTTTCTGGCATTCAGCATTTCCATTTTAAAATCAGCCACTAATACTCCATTATGAAGGGTCCTATTGGCTAAAATTGGTATTTATGCAAGCAATATGCTTACCAGCATATTTTCTAAGTGATGATCAAATTTAGTCTTTTGGAAAAATACACTTTGATGGCTCTGTTCTGCCTATTTTGCTATGGATTCTTTCTGTTAGGCATGATTATGTCAGCAAGCAAATGCAAACACATCTTCAAGTCTCTTAATAAATGCATTTATTAATGAGGATTGCTGAAATGTTTCTGCTTGCAAACCTAAGCATTTTATTCTTGTGCACCTTAACTCACTGCCCTTTTGTCATCTCTTGATGTGACACACTTTTTCTTGTAAAGAAAGCATCTGAAATATTAAGAAACAATTATCTGATGTTTAAAAAGGCTCAAACTGTAAAGATTCAATAACACTAAATAGTGTAAAATAAACTTCTGCCTATTACTAGAATGTGATTAGAGAGATGAAGATAAAAAAAGAAGTAAAGATAATAAAAGCACAATCAGGTGCCTTTAAGAATTGTCTGTGGCATAACTGCCTCCCGAACCGTGTCAATCACAGTATGGGGTGAGAGTAATCTAAAAACATTGCCCTTACTATTTTGTACAAAGTTTGAGGTTAGTGAGAGAAATATGTAGAAGGAAGGGAAGGGAAGGGAAGGGAAGG